>NMRB01004244.1:5645-21576 GCA_002633025.1 Notospermus geniculatus
CACCGCGGTGGGAACTTCTGAAAATTTTACAAACCCCAAGAAAAATTATCGAATTGAAAAAAAATTGCAAATGTAAATATTTTTCATCAATGAGCTCTATGGGCCACCGTAGAACCGAACTTGACAACAATGCTTTTAATGACGTCATCAATGTACATCATGTGTTCGAGTCCTAAACGTATACATGACAGCGTCGCAGATTATGATTTGTCGCAACCCTATTGGTCGACACGGTATTGGTTAGAGTTCCTTGTTTGTAACGAAATGTGGTTGTTGAATTTCGCCGGCAATTTTTACATCTATTTTCTTGGGGGTGGGAGGAAGTTTCGGCGAGATGTTAAGCAGGTGTTATGGTGTTTTGGCGAAACCAAGTGAAGGTAAGACCTCGTGTCATGAGAGAGCCAAGGCGGTGGTTCTGACTATAAACACAGCCTAGTGAGGAATCCTCAGACCTACCGCTACTAGGCGGCGCTGTGAGCGGTTGTTCCTTTTTGACGTTTCACCTGCGATGCACTGCGTCAATGACGTCGTGACGCGAAGTTATTGCATTGCTTTGCTCTGTATTTGACGTCTTCCGGTCGCACCGCTCGCAGCGCCGCCCTGTCATGCCTGTCGGGATATAAAGTGACTCCCCGCTGAAGAAAGCATGCAGGGTCATAAAAGAACTGAAGGATACCACCCAATGTAGCGATGCTGGATGGCGTGATTGTTGACACTGGCGTATACAGGAACGACTATTCTGAAAAATAAAAAGATAGGAAACTTTAAAATGGTAGACAAGAAAGAAGACTAAATTTGTACTTCATGTACATCCAAAAATCTTGTGGGACAGCGCCAACCTCCAACAGTGACAATCAAAGATTTATCCCTGCCAGAACTCACTTCCATATTGATGACGTCACAGAGCCGGGGGCAGTAATCAAACAGTACATAGGCCACTGATCATGTGACCATGGTGACGAGCGTCCTACTTTCCAGGTTGTGGTCAAAATGGCGGCTGTTGTTGGGACACTGTGTTGAGCAGTCCTTTCCTGAAACTGTCTCAGAATATGGGCCAGGTTGTAATTTTAAATTAAAGGAGTGTACAGATGGGAACTTTTCATCATCTCTGATCGCACAAGAATCATGATGTGGTGGTATCCCTTCCCATAGGCTATGAGGAACGCATTTTAAGTCGTATTTTTAGATTTCATCAAGCGGCGTCCGTCATGATGGTTGTTATAAACAAACCTGAGTACACTCATAGCGTGATCATCGCACACAGAAGAAATAGTTCTTGACAAATAACTAGACTACTGTCACACTAGTGGCTGTTCGTAAAAGGGACGAAAACTAGCAATATTTGGTAGATAAAGTAACTTTTGGGAGTAAAATTGTTAAATTTAAAACAGCGGCCTGGCCAGCTGGAATCAGCTGAAGAAACCAAGATGGAAGTCACTTATGACAGGGATAATATTGACGACCGGAAGTAGTCAATCTGGACATGCGCAGGAGGTTGTCCTGGGACGTCATGGAATTTGACGTCATCAGGCTTCATTATCGTGAAAAGGAGAGAGCGATCCAGTATCACATGAAAATTTTGTCATTTTTGTGTTTCGAAATTTCATTTCTAAGGCTTGATATTTTCATCAGCAGTGAGATTTTTCAGTCCGTATGCAACACCATGTTTCGCCGTCGGTCCCCCTATATATACTTGAAAATAGATGCAAAAAGTAGTAAAGGCGTGAGAGAAATCCAGAAAAAAACCTATGTTGCAATACTTATGGCCAGTGATCTCTATCAATGTACCATTCATGTACCGGAAGAAGTACCTGTACATCGGGAACCATACGACATTTAGAATATCGTGTTAGTGTTGAAGACGTCAGATGCTACTCTGGTTGAGACCTGCGCGTCCAGGTACATTGCCTCAACGGCGACTGTGTACCGGTATTTCCTCGGCTTTAAGTTGGTGATGGTATATTCTGTCTTTGCGCGGTCGATTCCTGGAATTTCCACCCTCCAGTTCCCGAATGTCCCACGATCATAACCAGAAAAGAAGTAGGTCACCTGTAAATAATAGGGAGGTTTAGAAATCGAACGATAAACGTTACCGTTAACGACAACGTTATTTTTGTACCGAAAATGCAGTATCAGTTTTTGGCAGTATGAAATTTTCTTATGTGTAGCATGAAAAATACGTTATTGTAACGTTTACGTTATCGTTTCTAAACATCTGTCATGCCACACTTCAGCAAAATACATGTATAGGTTTCTGATGATATAGGTGAGTTTCGCTAGCCGCCATCTTGCCATAATTAGGTCATAACCATGGTGATGCATTCGTTACACTTCGGGTCTTTCCCTTATTCTTCGTTATGAAATATGGCACAGTGACCAGGGAAATTTGATACCCTATATGAAGTTCGCTTTGATTTGAGCCAGTTTCTAGGGCGACTCCATTTGAGTGTGACATTGTTAGGACCCGCTTCGGCATGGAAATGTTCGATTTCACCAATCTCTGGAAAATGTAAGAGGGTTTTGCGTTATCGGCGCGATGCCATGCACAGTAGAGAGTTTTCACAAAGCCCCCCCCCCCCAAACACCAAAACGAACGCCAATCCCATTATTCGATGCCGCGAAGAAGGCACCGAACAAAAAGATAGACGATCGCGTTGGTGTTTCGGGGGCTTCGCGAAAACTCTATGGGGAACACCAAGCGAACGCCAATCCCATTGTTCGACGCCACGAAGGATAACGCGTTCGCGTCGTTGGATCGCAAAATCACAGCAGTTTCTTGATGTTTGGAGATCATCATCGCAGACGAGGAGATTCCACGCATCGCTGGCGTCAACCGACAGCCGACTTGCTCGGTGGCGATCAGGGACGACCGCACAGAAAGTCCGATAGTGCCGTCTACAAACATTACACCATGCCTATTGGATTGATTCCTTGAATATGGGGTTGACAGCCAAGACCTCCATAAGAAGATCTCTCTAGGCTATTCATTCGGATTACCTGAGCCCAACACCTCCTTCAGGACAATAGATTTAGGAATTCCTGTACAAGAAACGGCGTTCGAACGCGAGTGGTTAGTCACGTGGCTGCCTACTGACGTCACTCGCGTACGTTCACGTTTGCCGTTCGCGTTCAGGATCTTAACCTCTCTAGTGTCTTCCAAAAGCGGCTCAAAAGTCTTCTTTTTAAACGTCATTTGAATGTGTAATACATGTACATGTATATAAACGAAATTTTAATGTGTAATATAATGTAATGTATTCTAACTTACCAATTAATCATTTACCCATCAACTTTTCCTACTTTTGTAATACTTCACCTTTTCTAAAGTCAAGAATGTAATTTTACCTGTACAGCGCCGTAGTATGTAAAATGTAATGTAAAGGCCTACTGCTGGCTTAAACGTACCGTAATACTCATCTGGTAGGGCATCCGAGATTTTGCCGTACGTTCCGTTCGTACTTCTTGCCTGGACGGTCACGTCGTATGCCTTAGTCGGATCGTCAATAGGGAGCATCACGTGGGTGTCACGTGTCGCCACTTGCTTATCCTGGGTCATACTATATCCTGTCACCAAATAGTCCTGAATGACTACTTCCGGGTCACACTTAGGGACTTCCGGCTTTTCAAAGGATACGTTATATTTTGCGCCAAGATTTTTGATGGAGACAATTCGCGGTGCTGGTATTTCTGAAATCAGTTTACAACCATGAGGTCCGCATGCCGTGTGCACGGTGCATAATAGTAACAAGGTGTGAAGGGAAATAATGTCCTAGGAAAAACTGTCCTGGGGACAAAAGATCCTATTGTTACATTCTAATCTCTGGCGATTGGTTTCCATACCCATGCCGCTTGTCCATCATTCAACAATAGAAGTGGACACTTTTCACTGGGGGACACTCTTTACTGCTACACCTGGACAGTAAGGCTAAGGTCTAGAATCCATTCACGCGATTTTCGTGCCGCGCGATGTCGCATCCTTTGTCCAGGACCAACGCGGCGGAAACAAACAATGCTTTCGGGCGTCTGCGGCAAGAAAATCGCGTGAATGGATTCTTGACATTATCATTAGCGGTGACAGACTAGCGCGTAAGCAGCGCGTCGGGAAGCGTTCAACCAATCAGTGAGGCGGTAACACAGACCGAAACAGCTATTGAAGGATCTGATTGGTGGAAAGCCTGCAGGACGCGCTGCGTACGCGCCAGTCTGTCACCGGCTTTACTCCTACTCTCGAACCCCGCGCGAAAACATAGGCTACACAGCTCTCGAAACGTGTCTCCGACATCGCCGCTGTTGATGACGCGTGGAGTGCGTGTAGTGAGTTGGCCTATCAACAAATAGATGCTGGCATATATTTTGAAGGTGAAACCTACCTCGTGAGCAGTTCTCGTCCGCTCCCGTCAATACGATGACCAGAAAAATCAGGAAAACAGAGAGCCGCGGTGATGTCAACATGGTTGGTGTCGTAATGTCAACTGATTGCGGGAAGAACCCCGGATCCAAAATATACCCGAGCCGAGCAAAAAAATGTCGCAGTCTGCCTCGGGTAGGCGTAACAATGGAGGTATGGAATACAATCTCCATTCCCAAACTCAGCTGCGCAGGTGATAGGCCTAACACCCTCAACACGATGCTTTGTGTGTCGTGGGCGTTGAATCTGAAAAGGCCTATATGTGATTACATGTACTTTGTTTAGGTCCATCTTTGTTGGCTCAGATGTGCTCTGCTGTGTTTTGTGTCATTCAGAATTTCTCTCCTTCTTCGTTCAGGAGGAGCTAAATAAAAAAATATTTGCCCAGATTTCAACCTGTTTTACTTGTGGTGGGAGGAAAAATCGCTGGACAAATAGAACCATTGATATGACTGGTGAGCGATGACAATCATCCCGGCGTCCAGGGCAATCATGCCCTTTTCACCATCCTGGATCCACATGAGTGTTCCATGCCGAGAGTTTTAGTACTTTCACTGGATATCAAATTGACACACTCCAAACATCGCAGCCAAGTTTAGATGGCAGCACCGATGGTGAGCCAGAATGGTTGCGCGGTCGCAGCCTAGTTTAGATGGCAGCACCGATGGTGAGCCAGAATGGTTGCGGTCGCAGCCTAGTTTAGATGGCAGCAGCGGTTGTGAACCAGAATGTGTTGCGGACGGAGCCAAGTTTAGATGGCAACACAGATGGCGAGCCAGAATGACTTAAATAGGCCAGAGATCGGTATGTATAGCCTCAGGGGTGCCAGGTGCCGATGTTTTCTCTGTGTCACTCTGAGGACTCGAACCTCATGCCTGACATCACGGTTTCGGTCATGATGAAGGTCGTGTGATGTCGTGGTGTCATCCGTGCTTCGGGAATCGGCGAGTGGGCCTAGTAACTCTATTTCTCAGGAATAGATGGCGCGGCATGTGGTGGCATTGCCAACCGGCGTCACACCATTATCAACACAAGTTTTTTCAGAGGCATTATTTGAAGGGTTTGTGCTGACCATAACTGTTACCAAAGAACGAACTTCTATTATCAACACAACTTGACGAAATTTTCCTGCCGTCAGAGGCCACCTGTTATCGGTCCTAGAACATCACAAAATTTGACATCACAAAACGTAAGCCATGGCCTCTACGTCGTGATGGATGACGTTAAGCCCCTCGCACACGATGAGGAAGTTGCTGAGCAAAGTGCCACGCGGGAGTGGCACTTTGCTCAGCAAGATGCTCACTCGTCCGCGGGCTCCACCTATCATCTGTAAGGTCAGTGGAGCATTCTAAAACACGGACCAACATCGCAGGTGGGCCTGTTAAGCAAGCGACGTGAAACGCTAGGACTGGAAGCGGGCGATCCGCTGATGTTGAAACTAGCCGATCTGTTGAAAACCAGGCGTTCGAACCGTGATAGCCACATCAGGAGAAAAGTCCTAGCTGGGGACACCTACAATGCTGGTCGAAACTACACCAATGATCTTATTCAGAAAATGAATATAAAACGCGCTCTGCTCCAAAAACAAAGAAAAACAGTCTAAACTCTGAACGACGCCTGAATTTCAGTTCGACAGGTCTGACGGAAAGACGGAGAAACAGACAGACAGACAGACACACACCACCAACTACTGAAACAAAGAAACTACACCGAATACTATCTTATTCAGAAAATAAATATAGAGCGCTTGTTGCTCCAAAAACAAAGAAAACTATTCTAAACACTGAACAACGCCTGAATTTCAGTTCAAGAGGTCTGGACGGAAGGACAGACTGACAGACACCACCAACTACTGAAACAAAGAAAGGCATTTTCTTTCTCGTGAACTCTGCCAACCACGTCAGCATTTCAGTTGAACAGGTCTGACGGAATGCTCAGGATGAACAAGATTGCAAAATATAATCGATCATTGTTCAGATATTTTAATTCCGTCAAGCAATAACGTGGTGGTTGGTGCAGACAGCCTGGTGATGAGGTATAAAAGGAGGAATATCTGAGAGGCACAGCGTTCTCCTTCCATAGAGATCAATCTTTTTGCATCAAATATTAATTTAATTAGTGCTATTTATTTGCCGTCCTCTCCGGAATTGACAGCGTTGTCCATTTCCGCTAAAAGGATTTAAGTTTTCGTCGGGAAATTAGCTGTCTTTCGAACACCATCATGGCGTCGGAGTTCGGGCCTATTTTCGTGTTATTTTCACTGCTCCTGTTGTGCAACACCTTACCGCAAAGTTTTGGATATTGTGGCGGGTTCACGAAGGAGTGCGAGACTTGTACGAATCAGAGATTCGTCAGCGCTGGTAGCAAAAAGATCTCAAATGTTTTGGAGCGGACGGACTGTGCGAGAAAGTGCGTCAAAGAGGATACATGCCGATCGTTCAACTATAACGAAGGGACAAATGAATGTGAGTTGAACAGTGCGACCACGACGAACCCAACGACGGCGTCAGGGTGGGATTACTTTAAAAGGGTAAGGCTATTCTGGGGAGACGAGTCGTTACTTTTGCTTGGGTATCGCTACTGAGGCGCTGTGAGTGGTAGTACCTTTTTCCGACGTTACGTCTCGGTCGTGTTGCACTGCGTCAAGGACGTCGTGACGCGACGTCATTACGTTGCTTTGCTCTGTTTTTGACGTCTTCGGCACAACCGCTCACAGCGCCGCCCTGTCGGGATAAAAAGTTATGCGGGTTCTTCATTGCCAACTTCTCCAGTTCGTAGCCCCTCGTATAACCGAGGTAGGTTAACGGACGCCTGCAGTTTGGAATTCGCACAGGAAAGAGTTCTGATGACACGTCAAGAAAAACTCACATGAATGCACACTGTGACAACCTTAGGTTGAAAAGTAACGAATTCTCGGTAAAAAATCGAATGAACAGTTTATGGGACAGAGCTTGCGTCATAGTATTCAAATCCCAAATTAGCTTTCCAATTCCATTTCTCAAAAATGCTTTTAAATATTAAATGAAAATTTCTGCCTCAAGTAGCTTAAACAAATATCGAGAATGTCGAACAAAATCGTTGAAATAATTGATGGAAACTTAACCGGCAAAATGGACAATTTGCATGTGAAAAGCAATGGAAAATTAGTCTCCATTAAGCGAGAAAATCATAAGTAAACAGTGTACACAAATTAAGCGTTTCATCTGACCGATGTTCCTGCTGATACCTTTGCCCAAGGAGGTCGATGGCCTATTGTGAAGACATTTATAGATGCAGCTAAATTGAATCATATTTACTTGCTAACGTTAAAAAATATATTACGAACAAATATTTTGACGCGTGTTTCCATGGCATCGGAGAAACTTGTTAATTTATCAATTAGCAGGAATAAATAAAGATGCTATAAATGTATAAGAGGTTTTTTCCGATATGAGTAGGCCTACATCTTGAATGAAGCTATGGACAGTTTTAGCAGGCCCTTTTGCCTCTCTCTCTACGTCTGCCGCTGGCAACAATTTTCTAACTTTCAGAGTAACTACACCTTGTTGGCAAATGTTGTTTGGTGTTAAGGGGAAAGAGTCTTCCAACATAATGGGTCATATGAATAAAGACTAGCAAATGCTTTTTCTTCAGATTTGTGCAGCATTGCCCAGTGCATTTGTATTGCAAAATTCAAGTAAAAGCATTTACTAATCTTTATTCATATGACCCATTGTTCAAATCTTGCTCTATTTTGTTGGCCAGTGTATAGAGGTTCTTCGCGTGACGTCACATTTCCATGACGACACGATGCCGCCATATTGGCCGTCAAAATATCAAGCGACGTCACGGCATCAACACAGCGTCAACACACAGATCGTGACGTCAAAATGTCATGGCGTGACAGTTTTGACGTCGTTGTCGGCCATTTGACGGCCAACATGGCCGATTCTTTGCAGTCACGTGACAGTTGTTACGTCACCGAAGAATTCTACAGGGTCAAACGGTTATATTGCTCAGGTATGTTGTGGAAATGTTGGGAAAATGTTGCTGTGTGCACAACACTGAAAGCACAACCTGAACTCAACGGGCCATGGACTAGCAGCTCGTTATTGATTTGAAAAGGGAGCAGTTTTCTAAAACCTAGATTGGTCTGAGTGCTTTAACTTATTATGTACTAGAATGTATTACATCCACCGCGATTTTTCCTCTCCATTGGGTCAACACAATTATTTTCACCAGTTAATCAAATTAGAATTATCTTGATTAGATTACCCCTGCCGGTTAATCAGCTGCGGCAACAATGAACTTCGACAACAACCTTCTCCATCAGTCAAAGAAGAATAGAGACTGTCATGGCGTTGCTAAAGGCAACCGGATGCCAGGCAACCGAGCACTTCCGGTGTGTGCAGACGATCACCTTTTTGCATGTTTCTTTGTATTATTATGTGTTTCCTCATATTTAGTTTGGCACTTTATTAGATTTATTGGCGAAGATATGCGAAACCACGTCGTGTGGTGGGTAATGTTCCGTGTTAAAACAGTTTGTACAGCTTTTATGGGAGAATTTTACTGCTTTGACTCGTGGTTGTAACGAGGCAGGCAATGTGGACAAACTCGTTGGGCCCGTTTCTCTACAGCGGATTCTGCCGCGGTTTGCGGCGAGCGGAGCGGTTGAGTTGCCCGAAGAGAAAGCCAACTTGCGCAAGACTACTCTCATGTGGAAGAGCGCCTGTCCTCCACAGACTATAACAGCTCTCGGCTGCTCCAGCAGCCAAATTAGACATGCCCTGTTGGCGATTCAACCACGGGATTTAGACAACTAGAGCTAATTAATTTGACGATCAATTTTACCATTCAGTTCATCTGGCACGCCGTCAACAGAAAGTAAACACCCGTCAGAGTCGGGAAGGAACGCACCAGCTCCCTGGAACAGGGACGCTTCACTTGAAATTTGTCCGCTTCCTGCCTTATCGATTACGGAAAGGTGTGGATAGCATTAGTGGGCAACCTGCGTCACTAAAACACTCTTGTTTGTTCGGCAAGCATGTCTATTTTCATCTCGTCCATGATATCCGTTCTCCCTGCATCGCTGGCCGTTACGCGTCAAGTGTGTTGACTTTGCGTATCAACGCTTTTAGTTTGAATGGCGGAAGTTTTGCCGCGAAAAAAAGACAATGGAGCGAAGCCAATTTCATAATTATCACATTCTACAAAAAATGTACTCTAGTTCGTGGGTCAATCTTTCGCTGCCGAAGTTCAGGTGTAGCAGAGGAGAAAGTCCGTGGGATGCAAGTCCGGGACAAAATAGTCTGCTATTGTGTGGCGATGTTCAAATGGTCATGGTCTCTATAGAGATTCTTCACGTGACGTCACATTTCCATAACACGATGCCGCCATATTGTCAAAATGTCAAGCGACGTCACGGCATGAACACAGCGTCAACACACAGATCGTGACGTCAAAATGTCATGACGTGACAATTTGACGTCGTCGCCGGCCATTGACGGTGAACATGATCGAGTCTTTGCAGTCACGTGATCGTTGTGACGTCAGTGAGACGTCAGTGAAGAACCTCTATGTCCTCATCCCTCGTTGAACAATAAAACCGGACTGATAGATTCCGGGGGGGGGGCTTAGATTCCTGTCGCAGCGGGTTCGATCACAATAGCCGTTCTTCACTGATTTGACAGAGGGCGACTCCTTGGCAGCACAGTTTTCTCCGCACTCCGGTTTCCTCCTGCTGCGCATCAAATTCGCCCATCGTTGTCTACAGAGCCAATAAATGCAGTAGGCCTGGTTGGCACTCAGCTCACAATTCAATAAAGAATAAGCACAATACCAAATCTATAAAAAAGATATATTTGCAGATACGCACTTTTTGTTTCATCTTTAGTTCGCCCGTTGTCCCAATGCTCGATCGATAAGCAGACAATCAGATGTTTGATAAGTTTTGCAAAGATCCATTTATAGGAAACGATCACTAAAGCAACCGGGAGCTAAATAACAAACCCATTGTAAGATCTCACATGCCTGGGTTTAATGAATGCCATCACTCGGTGGTATTGGTAGGCCTAACTTTTTTCGTGACGTATGCGCCTAAAAACTCGGCTTTTCTTTGATTTGTCACATTTTTCTTTGATAAGGTCACGTGTTTTATTTCACGGTTCACAAAACCGAACGGGTGTTTGGAAAAGGAATCCAGATGAGCGCGAAAAGGCAAACAGTATCAGGATGCGGGAAACCTAGATTCTGAAATTGCCTGTTTTGGCCTGCACACTTTTTCGGGACACGCTGAATATACAATATACAGTTCTTTCTGGGACACACTGTATAACTCTATGAAAAGTGTGATTTTGAAGAAACCTGAGCGTTTTACGTTTTGTATCATTACAGATACCACTGCCGCCGAAAGATCCTCCTAACACACTCAGTCACATTATGTAACCGGAGGTGCTTCAAATCCCGGGTTAGTATCACGACATCTTAGGAAACCGAATGTCAGTGTTGTCCCTTGTTGCTCGGGAAACGTTGGCAGATAGGCGACACGCAAAGAAACGAGTGTTGATCTACCGTGAAGTCGCAGCTTATTCCGTCAGACACTCCATCCAAAAACGTTATACCGATGGTCCCGAAGCTTTTGAATAATAATTTCTCCCTGCTGCGCGTTTCTTAAATGCGCCGCAGTGGGGTTGCGCAAATTCCAGTGAGCCGTATCACTGTATGTTGTCCTAGCCCGCCGCCTGTGCATCCATACTTCGTTTGTGGAGTCTGTTGATGTTTTGAAACTACAGCAACCCAGAACAATGATGCCTTTGTAGGCATACGTTATTTTTTGCACAAACGTCGGTCTAGAGGCGGTGGCTCGGGAACTTGTTCATTTTTTCACCTTTTTTATTATCTTCCAGGTCGATGCAGCGGTATGCCACGCCACCTCTTGCACCGGAGTCCACGTTTCCCAGCACCAGGGTAGACCTAACCTCAGCATGGTATGAACGCTTGGAATCGCACCGAAACAGATGAACTAGCAATGGCTTTTCTCAGCACCTTTATGTGGACGACGTCAGAAATGGCGGAATTTCTCCTAATGTAACTTTTTCTTTACAGTCCAAGTGTTTTGATGGCTCAGGCCTACCCACTGGACACTGGTATGACTGGGCCTTCTGACTCCACCAATGGAAACATTTTTCTCCGCTAAATCTTCTTACTACAACTAGGCCAAGGCCAAGCGCACATTGCGGCAAAACGCAATGCGATATAGGGGTGTTTTTGACGTCGATTGACCCAACGCTGTCGACTCGTCATTCAGCCAGGTCAGTCGATTAAAAAAACACCCCTACCGCATTGAGTTTTGCCGCAAATGTGCGCTTGGTTTTATAAGGCTGGGCGCACATTGACGGCAANTTTAGATATAAATAGATAAAATTTGTGTCCCGTTCCAGCAAAAGTCGGCACACGTCGCAGGTGACAGGTGACAGGGTTTCCCCCAGGATTTTCAAGGAGGGGGAGAAAAAAAAAATTTCTCAAAAAAAATTCAAAAAAAAATTTTCAAAAAAATTTCTTAGTCTTCCTTCTGCATGAAAACTGCATTTGAAATGTAAGAAATTAAAGAAAAACACTACTGAAGTGAAAATAGTGATATTTGAAAAAGGTTAGTCTGCAAACTTGAGGGGGGGGGTATCCCCTCCTTGAAATTTTTGAGGTCATTGGTCATCAGTTTACTCAACTACTGCTGTCCACTACTATTGTCAACCTTTAAAGACATTCACCTCAGCTATTGTGTTGTAAGGCCATTAACCCCTTCCTCGGTTGCGACTAGTGCCTACTTTGGCTAGATCGGGTCACATTAAACCCCATCCTTCACCAAACACTGAAGGAATATTTTCCCCGACTTTAACCTGATGCTGTAAACAGGTAGAAGTGACCGGACAGAATACTAGTAATCATTAGTAAACACCTCCCACCCCCCAAAGTTAGACTTTGTGATGACCCCAAACAACCCGACCCCTGACGACAGCCTCGATCAATGCCTACATCTGCGATATGCCTAAAATACTGCAACAAACAACCAATAAGGAAGGTATAATAGTCCCTCCTCGCTCAAAATGCACCAAACTGAATATACACATTTGATCAAAGAAAGTGGAAGGGGTAATCCACTGTGGAAGCCAGCTAATCCCCACACAATACCATCCTGGTCTAACATACATTCTGACGTGATCTCTCCCTATCAATGCCAGTGGCAGCTTCTTCAGAACAAAACCTGCCAAATCCTAAAATCTTACACAAACCCCATCACATAGGTATTCATTGAAAAGTGCTCACTGAGAGCTTTCCAATGAGTGCCTATATCGTTTTGCATCATTTTCGAAAAGGGACTGTTCATTTTCGTCACTTGAGGAATCTGCGTTGTGATCCTTGAGAAAATGGAGAAAGCTATGAAGCTGCAAATTGCAGCGATTATTCTGTACAGCACAACAAATAATCCCTACAATTTGCACATGCAGAGCTTTTTCCGTTTTCCCAAGGATCACAGCTCAGATTCCTCAAGTGACGAAAATGAACAGCCCCTTTGCCTTGGCAGTGAAGGATTAACAGTCCCTTGAAGGGGTAAACAGTAAACTTGACATCAATCTCTTGATGATTAGCACAAAACAACCTTTCCTTCATTGTTGCATCAACTTGTTGTCTTCTTGCCGCTGTGGCCCTCACCTGCCGTCACAACATACCCAGCCGCCGCTATGGTATTCAGAGACAAGCCATGTCGTGTTGTCTCCATGGGAACCGACTGTTGATTAGCAACCATGCTGGTCGCTAAGGAGGGATGGCTGGGATTTTGTTCAGCAACAGTCGACACGGGAACCTGGTTATTCGCGACCTGGGAAGCAAGGGAACTGATGATTTGTGCAGCGCCTGCTGGCGTCAGGGAATGTGTAAGGGAAGCGAGGCCTGTTGTTTCTGCGACATTGTTCACTTGATGGTTGGGCACCTGCGCCAAGGACACAGGGTTCCCAGCACTGTCTACTAACTGTGTCTGCCCCGCACCAGACCCGATGGCAATGACGCGTCCGCTCGTCAACGCCTCTTGAGCCGTCGTGCTTGCTGAATCGGTACCCGTCGACACTGCCGACTGATTAAAATGCATATTGCTCTCCACCAAATGTGGAGTAAGATTAACCGAATTGGCGACTGTTGAAATGGCCGATACTGGCGCCCCCTGGCTCAAACTAATATTCATACCACTGACGACATTGGGAGTCTGGCCTTTTGAGGTCAACATTGAATGATTCACCATCCGCATCACGACATCCGACGACGCAGAACTTGGCGGATTGATACGTTTCTCCTTCTGTCGTCGATTACAGAACCAGACCCGAACTACTTCTTTATCCATCAGGACGCTGTCCGCTAGCATCATGATTTCCTCCGATGTCGGCTTCGAGTTTTGCAGAAACGCCTTCTCCAACGCCACCCTCACTGTCGTATCAATACTCGTGCGCTTTTTTCTCCGTCGGGATAACGAATCTGCCGTAACTGGCGACCCGGGTACCAGAGCTTGAGGATTTTGACTCATGGAATCCGCATCTTCTAACCACTTCTGTAACAGCGGTTTTAACTTGCACATGTTCTTGAAGCTCAGATTCAACGCCTCGAAGCGCGAGATGGTCGTCTGGCTGAAGTCATTGTGGTAGAGTCGTCCCATGGCTAGGCCTACATCGCCCTGGGTAAACCCTGAAGACAGAAAGGCCCTTTATTTATGAGGAAAAGAGTTACATGTAAGTTAAAGTTTGGGTTTATAGTCTGATATCAACAATGGTAGAAATGTCATCTGACTTTACACTTTAACCCCAGTCTGTCCTGAAACCTTCCAGTAGAACTCAGATGAGCTGCTCATTCAGCCCTACAATCTGAGCATTTCAGACCGGTACCCATTTACACCTGGGTGGAGAGAGGCAAGTAAGGAGAAGAGACTTGCCCAAAGTCTCACGCCACAGTGGGATTCGAATCCAGGACCCTCTGACCACTAGTCGGAGACCCAAACCACTACACCACTGCGGCAGAACTCTTCCGTGTAAACCATAAAGGTAGGTTCATACTTTGCGTTTTGCACGTGTCGGTTTTCTATGTGAGTGCGTGGTAGAAAAAGTAATTTAATTGTTGGTACCACACAGCTGCAGACCTGGTTTCCCTCTGTGGCTCAGCGTCCAGGACATTGTACCACGACCTCAATGTTTTGCCAAATTTTGAGGACACACGTCAGATTCACGGCACAGGCCATCAAGGAAATTCTACTTAAATCAATACGTACCTAGTTCTATTCTTCGCCGTTTGAATGTTTTAGCGAATTGTTCGAGTTCTTCCAGGTCGATAGCTTCCTCAGGCTGCAAGAGAAATTGACAACACCTGAACGAAATAAACATGAAGAATGGATTGAAATGAACAATACTGGTGCCTCCATCTATTAACTCATCTGCTCCCAGAGTCCAGCAGACGGCATCTTCTGTCAAAGTTTTCTCACATCCTGTGGCACTGATTGAAAAATATTTGAAGAAAGGTTGTTCCTATCAACCATCTGAAGAATGTTTCTTCAAATTTTTTCCAATTTATTTCAAAGTATTTTAGAAAACTTCAAAAGCAGATACCGTCTGTTGAAACCTGGGAGCAGATGAGTTAAACAAAAGTACAATCTCGGCGCTAACCTCGGGCACATCTTGGTTCAGGTTCCCTGTGGTTGTGATCTGTAGAGACTGCATGGCCTTGGGCGTCTGCGGCGTCGACTGCTGAGGAGATTGGGTCAATAAGACTGGTTGTGCTTGTTGGGGTTGGACCTGAGCCTGTACGGGCTGGGTTAAGCCTTGTAAGGCATTCTGAAAAAGATTACGACATTAAGGCCCGTATTCTAGAAGCCTCCTTAACTCTAAGGTCCACTTGAAGCTTTTGTATTCTGCCCTGCAAACAATAGCTAAAGGTAGACCTTAGACTTAAGGTTCTAGAATATGGCCCCAAGTTTTAATTACAGGGTTCTTCCCCTTGGTTGGAAACTTTTTTCCATGACTTTTCCATGACTATTCCATGCTCAAAACTTAAAATTCAATGACCTTTTTAATGCATAATATTATCACCGAGGCAATAAAAAGCACACTTCAAAATGTTATGAAACCCTTCTTTCCTTGTTCTGACTTCATAAGGTGCATTTCGATTTACATGTGGTAAACAATTAATCATGTCCATCTTTCTCTTGCTTTCTATTTTAATTTTTGGCATGTGCTGCCTAGGGCACGTCCTGCTTCAGGAATCAAAGGGTTAAATCATAGTATATGTAATGTAGGCTAAACAATTCAGGGAGAGTGCTGAACCTCTGAGTAAATACTTCAGAGTCTATGAGTTACAATCATAAATATCATCAGTGATCAAGGCGTTAAAACTTCAAATGTGGTCCGGTTGGAATGGGTTAAACAGGACAGATTTGCAACTAAAGCAAATCCCTTGTAAAAACACCCAACACCAATACAAGTATCATTTTGCATCATGACCATCTTATTA
>NMRB01004245.1:0-39932 GCA_002633025.1 Notospermus geniculatus
TGGCCCTACATCGTGTAGGCCTAGAAAATTGGACCAACTTGTGTAGAAAATACCGCGCATTGACCGGAGTCGTGTAGATAATACCATGGGCCCTCTGCTCATGTAGAAAAAACCGATGGCCCCCTGTCAGTGTAGAAAATGCCAAGGTTTCATGCTGCTGAAACGAAATGAAAGTGCTGCATCCACGCGGGACGAAATTCTGAACGTCTTATCAAATTGGGTCGTGACCGACAACTATTGGAAACATTACAGACGCTTAATTTACGATAAGAACGATAAGGACGTCAATCAGGCTAATTAATTGACAAGTGGGCTGGAAGTAGGTGTTACCAAAAATACCAGATGGTGATGGCTAATATGTAGGTTTACTAGGCCTACACTGCTAGGCCTACCGGCGGTAGGTCGTGTATGAAGGCCTAGGCCTACTTTGATGATCATGATCAGCAGCAGCAAATCCCCCATTTACGTCACTTCCTGTTGATTCGAAATCTATTAAAAGGGGGTAGCACAATTATAGGAAGCGTGAGATCAAATTAGGTCGTCGTTTATGACGTCATGGCGATTTCTTGGCAACCCGCACATGCGCAGTAGCCATTTTCCTTGACAACGCGGAGGCTGGTGTGTTTACATTGGTCAACGAAGGATTCCGGCAATCGGCAGCATTTTTGGTGGTTCTCTTCGATATTTCTGCAGGGGAGCCTTTAATTTCACTGTGAACGGGTCTGGTAACAGTTGAGGAACGGAAAAATCACTGGTTTCCCCGCTGGTTTCCCAAAGGTTGAGCGAAGAATGGGGTGAATTCGCGATCGACCGGCCACGTACTTCGCCATTTTTGTCCATTCGGAGACCCAACCTAGGCGAATTTTTCTGTCAATCTCACCCGATTTTCATGATGGTAACGATTTTCAGGAGCGCCAGGTGATTATCTCGAAGACTCACACACTTATAAACACAAAGCTGGGCGAAAAGCCCAAAGAAAACGGCAAAATGTGCGACCCACCGGCAAATCCTTCGTTGAAAGCCATTAAAACATCGACTTCCGGCTTGGTCCAAAGAAAACGGCAAAATGCGCATGCGCGAATTATCCATGGCAATGACCTAATTACGAAGTTTGATCTCATCTATANCAGGTGATAATGGGTGATATGAATAAAAATAAGTAATAACTTTTACTCCAGTTTTTGAAGTGTTTACTGGTGACTATATGAATAAAACAGGAGTAATTACTGCAAGTAATTACTTGTAGCTACTACTAATAAGTATTACTTAATACTAGTGCAGTAGTTACTCCAAAAACAGTAAATACTGCCGAGGATATGAATAATCAGCAGCATTAATTTCAGTACGGTGAACCCAGGATCAGACGAGTAAAAACTAGTTGGGCAGAAGTGATTACTTTGTAGTAAAAGGAACTGTTTATTCATATGAAACTAGTTACTTAGCCTTAAGGCCTGTTTACACCGGCGGCTGGCGGGCGCGTTTGCGTTTCCGGCTGCGTCTGCGATCGATTGTGGTCTAGCTTGTGTCAAATGGGTGTTTATATCAGCGATCGCGTCTGCGAGTCGAAAAACGCGTCAGCAGGGAATGGCCCTTGGAGCCAAAAATCGCGCGTTTTTCTTGACGCCTCGGGGATTTCGCTGGGAATGCAGCCTCGTGACGTCATAGGCTGGGTTGCACAAAACTCATGTTAGCGCTAACTTGGTGTTAACTTTATGTTAAAGACGTACATGTAAAAAACAGGGGATTTTTACGTCATCTAACATAAAGCTACATGTAACGCTAACACCAAGTTAATGAAATCATCATCATGGAGAATGAAATCATCATCATGGAGAATGAAATCATCATCATGGAGAATTGAAATCGTCATCATGGAGAACTGAAATCATCATCATGGAGAATTGAAATCGTCATCATGGAGAATGAAATCATCATCATGGACAATTGAAATCATCATCATGGAGAATGAAATCATCATTATGAAGAATGGAAATCATCATCATGGAGAATTGAAATCATCATCATGGAGAATTGAAATCATCACCATGGAGAATTGAAATCATCATCATGGAGAATTGAAATCATCATCATGGAGAATGAAATCATCATCATGGAGAATTGTGAAACACCCTAGTGTTTGTGTCAGCTGTATAGTTAGTACCAATGTGATAATATCGCTTATATCAATAACAATTTGTAAACATTCGTGTATTTTCACTCTTGTGCCGATTATTATGTTGTAATGAGTAAATATGTATTTTTCCATTGTAATTCTGTATTAAAAGTGTATTATTGTCACCTTTCTGGAGGTTAGTAAGGCCCTTAGTACTTAGTCATTTATTGTTATTGTTGTAGGCCCTTGTCTGCGCATCATGGCGCCTATTTTGAGTGGTGCACTTGAAACTGTAGTGTGTTAAGAGCTCCGGTAATATTTGATTAATTCGTGGATTAAATGATGCTTTATGTGCTATATTTTGTGATATTGTGTAAAGTATGATCTTTGTGAATATGTAATCTTTCATGTATGTAAGTTCTAGTAATTTCTGTATTGTTTTGACCATGGTTTTTGGGCCGAGTTTCACTCGTGATTCTCGGCTCTGGTGATGTTTTGGTCGCCATTTTGGGGAGTCTCGCGGCTCCCTCGCTTGTGTATAAATACATGTAGGAGTGCCGGCTGCGCGCTGGCAGACCACTTCTGACGACGACTGATGACTGATGTCCCTCCTCTCTGAAGCCTGAAGAGCCTAAACTTTAGTCCGGGACTGAAGCTTGCACCTGGAGATTCTGGGAATCTCTTGTTGGCCCCTGATGATCTGATGTGGCGATCCTGCTGAGGTGTGTGTGTGTGTGGTGCAGTGTTTGTAGGCGTCGTGGGCTGATTGGAGGTCGTAGCATCCCTGTGTTTTGTGTGTAGTAGAGGTCCGTGGTCTCCCTCTACTACCGTGATATACACATTGAGAGTACCGGGTACTTGTGTGTATGTTTGTTGTGTAATGCTGAGTACTGTGTTGTGTATATGCGTGTATGTGCAGAGGTGCTGTACATTGCATTGTATTATATATTTGGAAGTATTAATAAATTATCATTCTTGTATATTTGTACAAGATCCTTCTCGTCGTTCTTCCTTGCCATTGTGTTTGGTCTTGGCCTTATTCTGAAGTCTACCCCAGAGGGCGTTACAATTGAAATCATCATCATGGAGAATTGAAATTATCATCATGGAGAATTGAAATCATCATCATGGAGAATTCAAATCATCATCATGGAGAATTCAAATCATCATCATGGAGAATTCAAATCATCATCATGGAGAATTCAAATCATCATCATGGAGAATTCAAATCATCATCATGGAGAATTCAAATCATCATCATGGAAAAGAGTTTTGCGCAAGCGGCCCCTGGATTCTAAAACTAGAAGGAACACGGGAGTGGTTTGCGTGCTCACTGTATTGGAAGCTGTTGCCGGAACCACACGTAAGTTTATAGGCCTAGTCGCCAAGTGGACGTTGTATTTGAATGTTATATGAGAATGTAGGCCTATGCTCAGGGTTACGCAGTGGTGGTATTTTGGCCCAGGCATGACAAAAATATCACAAAAATATCATGGAAATAATATAAAAAATACCAGCAAACTACTAAAACTCACGTGCGAAATCGCGCCCGCAAACGCAGGTATAAACAGCCGAATCGCACCCTAATCGCAGGCGGAATCGCAGCCGCAAACGCGCCCGCCAGCCGCCGGTGTAAACCATCCTGAGAATCTCAGGTCATTTACGGTCGTACCCTCCCTCAATGAACCAAGCGCGAGTGGGGGAGTCGGTTGTGAAGACCCTGGGTGCGAGGATGGTGTAAACAGGCCTTTAGGCCTACGCCATTTTAATGGCGTAGGCCTAACCGCTGCTATCGTCGCCGAACTACTCTTAAAAGATGTCAAAAAGAAGTTTTATATGGAGCCGTGATCCTGTATTGAGATCAAGTAGGCCTACATGTACACGTTGCGATTTAAATAGCCTATCTGGAAAAACATTGAAACAAATCCAAAGGATGGCTTTCTTGTTGGCTGCCACAGATGAGGATGCAGAGGTGCGAGGTATCTGTCTGATATACACTTCTGATACTAGTAGACAGGAAATTACGTTCACTGTTTATCAGAAATCTATTCACTACTTCGTTAGACCTATATATTGCAGCCATGATACTCCATTTCCTGTCCAGAGGTAACTGTAGTTTGTATATGGCCACCGAAAATACCTTTCTTCCTGTAATGGCCACAGATTTTAACTTCCACTGCATAGGCCTGCCTTTGACATCACGTACCGTGGTAGGCGTTTGACTCGCAAGTGTCCAAAAGTCCATTATTGTCACGAACGAAGGATGAATGGTGAACGATTTCTCACAGTGTGGACCGCTGGAAATTTACCAGAATCATGGGATGTGTCTGTGATCCCAACTAACATTCAATATTGGTGATATGCCGGCTGTCGATTTTTAACTATCGGTCACTAAATATAGTTGATACTACCGCTTACTATTGCAATCGTGATCGAAAGTATTTTCAGTCGCGTAACTTCAACTACAGCATATCGTATGTTTAATTGTAATGAAGGAGTACTATTACTGCTTAAATTGAAAGAGTGAGATAACAAATGAAAACGTTTTTTATTATGAGCAACGCTGATGCAAAGAGTATATGAGAAGCACAAAAGTGCTTAGTTGTTGGCATAAACATGTATCGTGTAAAAACATCACAATTTGTACCAATTTTTGTAGGCAATGTTTACTACACAACAAACAAGCAGGTGGTCTGGACGCAAGGACCCTGAACGCCGCGGAGCGGCAAATACGCGAAGCGCGACAAAACACTGAGGTGGGTCACATCGATTCATACCACCTTAGAGACGAAATTTGTATTTGTATTTATTGTGTTTTATGTTCATGTTGCCATGTAACCCACGAATCTTAATAAATAAAATAAAAAAAAAATCTGACCTTCTGACCAAAAACTGCCGAAATGGTCGTTCTGTGCGGTTTGAAGGCGAAATTTCTTTATGGAGGCCTGTGGAAGGTTATTCAACGCTGTTCAGGTCGGGTGGGTCTTTCAAAGCACGACCGTTTGAAGAGGATGTTATTCGGGTCAGGGAAGTTAGCTCCCAGTTCCCAGTTCCCAGTTCCTTATTCCGAATAACTAACTAGTAACCAGTTACCAGTTACCAGTTACCAGTTCCTAGTTACTTATTCCGAATAAGTAGCCAGTTACCAGTTCCCAGTTACTTATTCCGAATAAGTAGCCAGTTCCCAGCCAAAAGAGGAATGAATTTCTATTGAAAATAGGTTAAAGTCAAAAATCACCGTTCATTCTTGACGGATCAAGAAAAGCTTCTATAACTTTTTAGCGTCACTTCTTACCTAATCGAGGTTAAATCTGCGGGGAGAATACTGGTTTGTGTACATGTACTTCTAATTTAGTGCTCGCGTTTTTCGACCTCAAACCGCAAGCGAACCACAACGTGTGCCATATATGGTCATCGCGCTACACGAGAAAGACATGTGTACAGGAAGCACTATCCTTTGTTCAACACACAAAAGATGAGTAAGCCGCCCATACACGGCGCAATATTATTGCACAATATGGGGCCCAAATGGGTGGTCGTGTGCTTTTCGCATGATGGGCAGAAGAAAGATTGGCAATAATATTGCCCATTGTGATCCTCATATTGTGCAATAATATTGATCGTGTATGGGCCGCTTAAGTATGTTTATGAGTGGGCCTCATGGTATATAATTAGGCATCTCGCCGATCACCATACCTGCTCAAGATTACATTTCACAATGAATATGTGTATCATCGGATTCAACGTCACTTATTATGACGAGGCCCAATTCTGTAGCGATGGCCTGGTCCAGCATCTTGTCACAACAATGGTCCGTGCGTCGTTACGAAATTTGCGTCCACCGCCGAGAAAATAAATGTAAAAATTGACAGCAAAATTAAGAAGCCAAAACTCGGTCACAAGCCAGTACTCAAACCAGTAACGTGCGGCCCAGTACCTGTCCTCGACATCATAGACTTCAGGTGCAATAGCCTCCCAGACACGTTTCGGAAAGGAACAAAAGAAAAATGCTGTAGAGGTGAGAAAAAGCATTTTTGTTAGATTTGATCCTTGCGCCTGCTCTTTGTCATCGCCTGACTTAAGATTCTTTCTTTCTTCGGCGGCTCGGCGAACCTTGAGCAGGATTAATGCGTTTGAAACCGTCAAGATGACGTAAGGAAAAATAGTACCAAACATGAGGAGGTACGTGGTAAATACCGTCACGGCCCAACTTAGATGCGGAGGAAGTTCTCGGAGCATAACGCTGATTTTGCGGCTTGCTCTCCCAGTCGTTTGTGGAGTGTAGCGCGGCGGCCGGAGCGACAGACAACGACTGGGTCCCGAGTCAACAAATTAAGGGTAAGAGATAAATATTGGCTATAAAGGCATTCGTTCTGAAGGTGTCACATCTGCCAGTGTTTCCGTATGTCAGTGTTTCCCCTTATTGTTTGGGAAACCCTGGCAGGTAGGTCGTCACATTTCTCTGTGTATCTCCTATATTGTCGAGTCGCAAATTTGTCCATCAGACAATAGCAGGGGAACACTCAAAAATGTGGAACATTCAAAAATAACACCCCGGATCGGGGCGATTTTGTGCATGCACTACATTCATTCCTTTGAGTATACGCCTACTTTAGGCCTGCTGGTGTCGTGTAAAACTGGGGAAGTACTCGCGTACGACCTAGAATAGTCAGGAAATTAAGGAAATCAACGTAGACATGAAATTAATACCTACCCAATAAATGGCAAACTTGCCTTCATCTCTTCTCCAGCAAAGGTGAAAACCAGAAACGCCCAACGTAAGCCGATAACGATGAGAAATCCCGTGTCGACAAGTGCTAAGGCAGCCATGTAGATACATGTGCTGACTTTTCGGTTGTGCTTCATAAGCGTGACAAGAAGTGCCATAATGTTCCCTGGTACACCAAAAATGAGGACCAACAGGGTCCAACACTTGTCCAAGTACTCCATCGATAGGTACATCCATTCAAGAGAACTGTCACGTGACGTGACAGGTGGTATGGTGTCGTTGAAGGAGGAGGGACCCACCATCGCAGGTTTCAACTCGGGCAAAGCTGATTCTGATTTTATTCTCTCTACTGTAAACGGCCTAATTGTCACATTGTTCATGTCACTGTTAGGAAGTTTACAGGAAAGAGAAGTTCCGCGTCGGAAATCGCCGATTAGCGGACGGTGCGGTATTCAAAAATTTTGGAGGAATTGTTAAAACGAAGCTTGTATCGGATATCAGCGGTTCATAAGAAGACCGGAATACACCGGAATCCGCCGGAATACCCAATATGGCGGCGGTCGATCGGCGAAAACACCCGTCATTACCGTCGGGCAATGTTTCTGTTCGAATGGATCCAATCCTGAGACTGATATTGTACATTTTTGCATTGGATTGATACGATACATTGCCTGTCCAGTGACTACTGTATAATAGTGACAAGAAATCTTGTAACCTTGTTTTCGGCGATATTTCGGTGTATTCCGGCGTATTGGAGCATTCCGGCGTATTTCGGTGTCGGCTATTCCGGTCTTCTTACGTACTCCGTATGTCAGTGGCGTCTGAATTGGAAATTGAACGTCTGGCAGTGCAACGTTGTCCTGTAGATCAAATGTACGCTGGGATTTGAAAATCTGGAAAAACGTGAAACAAGGGTGGTCTTCTCTTTGTCTGCTACAGTGACAACACGCAGATAACAGCTGTGATACCAGTAGCCGTTTATCTGATACATGTATACCTTCACTGCCTCCTTATATTGATTGGAGCCATCAGTGATGTGTGAGGTACTACCGAACATGATAAAAATAATTTCAGTAATCTTGCGAAACCTCAATTATCATATCGTATGTTTAACTGGAACAGAGGAGTACAATTACTGCTACAATGGAGATAGTTTTTCAGCAGGAACGTTCTTGATAAGCAATGTTGGTGTTGGTGCAAAACGTATGAAGCACGGAAATGCTAAAGGGACTGTCACACTGAAGTAGTTCTCAAAACGTCCTGTCCCGTCCTTAAATGAAATGGTCCATGGACCATGTGCTCACCCGTTTGGACATACAGTGTAGATGTAATGACAGAGAGAGGAACATGTCAGCAAAAATCTATCTTTGATGTCAGTTATGAGCAATCTGGGTCAAGTCATTCCCAATATATGGCCAAAATATCACAGAGATATTACAATTTCAAAATTTCATGAAAAACCTAACTTTTGAAAATTTCAGATATTTGATTCGAAATTGATTCCATATCATACTACCTTATCATGGAAACTTTGTGAAGAAATATTGGCATGAATATACCGCTTCGTTTTTGCGGCATAATTTTCCAAAACTGGTGATTTCGACGCCTTTTTCTTCATTTTTTTTACCATTTACATGTATTGAAATTACTATCTCATATGATTGAACAACTCAGAAAAATTACGTTGGGGTCTTTTTCATCTGACTATGTGGGCCTGATGGCATTCGACTTTTTCAAAATTCTTGAAATAATTAAAGTATCAAATGTGAAAATTCAAATGATATTTTCCTATTTCATAAAATCGAAGTGAGATTTTCGAAAACTTTCTTTACTGCAGTTTTTAGTATTGGTCATAGGATGCAGGGCCGGATCCAGGATTCACAGAAAGGGGGGGCGTAGCTCGACAAAGTTGGCGAGCACCGAAAAAGTGAAGCCAAAACGGGGGGTCTGGCTCTCCCCCAGAAAAATTTGACAATTTAAGTGCTTTTAGATGCATTTTCCTGGCATCTGAGAGCAAAATACTAGAATTTTTATGTGATTAAATTTTTCTTGCTAAAAAAAATCATTGCTCTGCCAAAAATAGGGGGGGCGTACGCCCCCCACGCCCCCCCCTGGATCCGGCCCTGGGATGATATGATTTCGATTTCGAATCAAATATTTGAAATTTTAAAAAGTTGAGTTTTTCATGATATTTTGAAATTGTGATATCTCTGTGATATTTTGGCCATATTTTTTAAATCTCTATACATTCCGATTAAAAGTCATTCAATGAAGCCTAAGACGTGCCAGTTCAGCTGATGTGTATTTTTTAGATATTTTTCCTATAATTTTTCATGGGGTATGAATAATTTTGAGGACGACTGTACATGTATGTTGCTGAAGGAGCGACAGGCCTGAAATTTGGCATGCAGTCATATTCCAGTATGGTTGCTTTATTTGTGTGAGAATTTTCGAACAGAAATCCTGTGAATTTTTGTACAGATGTTTTTGGGTGGATTTTAGACGGAGGGTAGGCCTATATCGGTTTCTGAACGATAAAATCCTTAGAAGGTTGCAAAATGTGATATCCGTTGTATATTCTAATTTGTAATTCCTAATAATTTTGCCTTTCTGTGATGAGTTGGTGAAATGGCTGAAGTTGACGTTAACGTGGAATTATATAGGCAGATTTCGAGGTTATCCTGCAACGGGGTCTCTTTTTGGCACGTAGGGCTATTACTGTATTCGCGGTGAGTGAGTGAAGCGGTTTACTGTTGTAGGCCTACATGTATGTACGCAATGCGGCCATATTGGATGTCCAATCGAGCCAAAACTTCACATGCACATAAACGTCATCTAGAGGGAGCCACATACATGTAGCACATTTGAGCGCTCTGGGTCAAGTCGTTCCTGAGTTATAGCACATTTGATGATTTTCGGGTTACGCCACCTGGCGGCCATATTGGAAGTTTAATCAGGCCGAAATTTGACGTGCTTATAAAGGTCATCTAGAGGGAGGTAAATATCAAGTTTGAGCACTCTGGGTCAAGCCGTTCCTGAGTTATAGCACTTGGATGATTTTCAGGTTCCGCCATCTGGCGGCCATATTGGATGTCCGATCGGGCCGAAACTCGGTATTTTTGAAGGTACCCCTCTAATACATGTACATGTTTGTACAAGATATGAAGACGCTCGGTGAAATAATGAAGAACTGTGGCAGGTTCATTACTTTTGTGGAACTTTGACCTCTGTGACCTTTAAAAGTAGGTCAACTCAAAAACCCGTTATATGTATCCTAATTAGATACACCTATGATAAAAAATTTTGAGATGATCCAGTCATTAGTTCAGGAGTTATTGCACTTTTTGTGTTTTTGGTTTTGGCCACCTGGAGGCAAGCCAAGAATCGAATCGGACCGAAACTTGGTGTCATAGGTCATCTGACCTAGTTTCAGATGAATACCTCCAGCGCACGGTTACGAAACATGCCCTGCTAACGGACGACGGACGCTGCACCACGACAAATGCTCACGGGTGAGCTAAAAATCGTAAAACGGGTTAGAACCTGTAACCTTGGCAAAGTAATGCCTCGAAGTTCTGGAGCCCTCTTCCTGTCCGAGCCCGTCCAAGAGGTTCGTAAAAAGACTAAAGTTGCCAATACGTCCACT
The DNA here is from genome assembly GCA_002633025.1 of Notospermus geniculatus. Lineage (NCBI taxonomy): Eukaryota > Metazoa > Nemertea > Pilidiophora > Heteronemertea > Lineidae > Notospermus > Notospermus geniculatus. Next base: position 10,489 of record NMRB01004245.1, read on the forward strand.
CCATTCGCACACATTTGAGCCCGTTCGACAACATTTTCAAGAACGTACTGAGAACTAGATCAGTGTGATGGGGACATAAAGGGCCTGTCACACTGAAGTAGTTCTCAAAACGTCCTGCCCCGTCCTAAAAAAAATCGTAAACGGGCTAGAACGTGGAACCCCTGGCAAAATAATGCCTCGATGTTCTGGAGCAAGCTTCCCGTCCATGAAGTTCGTAAAAAGACTGTAAAAAGTTGCCACTGCGTCCACTCCGTTCGCAGGCAGTTTGAGCCCGTTCGACAAAATATTCAAGAACGTACTGAGAACTAGCTCAGTGTGATGGGGGTATTACATCCGAAGACCTACATGTAGGTTCGCGACCGTGAAGCCATTAACCGGCGTGTAAGACTTGTAAGCCATTAACCGGCGTGAAAAATATGGCACGTCTCAGGCTTCATTGAATGACTTTTAATCGGAATGTACAGAGATTTAAAAAATATGGCCAAAATATCACAGAGATATCACAATTTCAAAATATCATGAAAAACCTAACTTTTGAAAATATCAGATATTTGATTCGAAATTGATTCCATATCATACTACCTTATCATGGAAACTTCGTGAAGAAATATCGGCATGAATATACCGCTTCGTTTTTGCGGCATAATTTTCCAAAACTGGTGATTTCGATGCCTTTTTCTTCATTTTTTTACCATTTATTGAAATTACTATCTCATATGATTGAACAACTCAGAAAATTACGTTGAGGTCTTTTTCATTTGACTATGTGGGCCTTCGATGGCATTCGACTTTTTTCCAAATTCTTGAAATTATTAAAGTATCAAATGTGAAAATTCAAATGATATTTTCCTATTTCACAAAATCGAAGTGAGAATTACGAAAACTTTCTTTGCTGCAGTTTTTAGAATTGGTCACAGGATGATATGACTTCGATTTCGAATCAAATATTTGAAATTTTAAAAAGTTGAGTTTTTCATGATATTTTGAAATTGAGATATCTCTGCGATATTTTGGCCATATTTTTTAAATCTCTGAACATTCCGAATAAAAGTCATTCAATGAAGCCTAAGACGTGCCAGTTCAGCTGATGTGTATTTTTTAGATATTTTTCCTATAATTTTGCATGGGGTATGAATAATTTTGAGGACGACTGTATGTTGCTGAAGGAGCGACAGGCCTGAAATTTGGCGTGCAGTCATATTCCAGTATGGTTGCTTTATTTGTGTGAGAATTTGCGAACAGAAATCCTGTGAATTTTTGTACAGATGTTTTTGGGTGGATTTTAGACGGAGGGTAGGCCTATATCGGTTTCTGAACGATAAAATCCTTAGAAGGTGGCAAAATGTGATATCCGTTGTATATTCTAATTTGTAATTCCTAACAATTTTGCCTTTCTGTGATGAGTCGGTGAAATGGCTGAAGTTCACGTTAACGTGGAATTATATAGGCAGATTTCGAGGTTATCCTGCAACGGGGTCTCTTTTTTGCACGTAGGGCAAATTACTGTATTCGCGGTGAGTGAGTGAAGCGGTTTACTGTTGTATGTAGTAGATCTATAATATTGCGTAATGTTATTGCAATAATTATGCTGCTCTCTCCCCATCGATAGGACTGTTAGTCACTAGTTGTTGTGTATACGCCATCATGTGTGTTTATATGCCAATACACGGTTGCTGAAGCCTGGAGAAATCAGGCCGAGTGCCACCCCTGAAGTCACCTTGCGGAACCTGTCGCCGCCAAGCTTGTTTTCTTCTTATTGCGACTCGATGTAGGACTACTGTGGGGTAACATTCTCCACTCATCACCACTAGGTGTCGCCACTCCGTGCATGGGCGCCACATTGCAATGACATGCCAGATTGGTCCTGGGTGGGAATTAGTCGTCGCTGTATAGGTGGCAGCACTGTCAGCGCAATTCGTCTGCAACCCGTAAAACATATACATGTACCTCGGTTATCACTGGGAAAGAATCAAGGGCTACAGAATGGGCGAGAGTGAAACCAGTTTGACGGTCTGATCATGGACATGATGTTCATGGTCAGAGGGGCCTAAGTGAGAGCTCTCTTCTGCAGTTTTATGTTGCAAGAACCACATCTGGGGTAAGATAGCTGACATGTGAATCTCAGTAGGTCTATCGGTAGGAGCCTATGTACGTTGTTTTTCCTCAATACGTGACGACCCTGCCCATTTTCGGCCTTGACGCCGAGGAGGGCTGATCCGGCAAGCGTACAGTCCGGACGTACATGTAGGTCCTACTGTGAGTTGCTGTATCGGAAGTTTGTTTTGAGTTCTAAATTCGAGCTCATGGACTAGCCAAGGCCTACAATTTGTTCCTTTCTTAATTTCTTTTTAATTTAGGCCTACATTTTCGTTTGTTTATTTACAGACTCACACAAGTAATCATAAGGCCTGTAACGGTGCTCACCTCGCGAGCCACGTGGTCGCGGATAACTCTATGAGTTATGGGATCACTGCGCGAGTTTTCAAGAACTACTTTCTTAGTCTCGCTCAGCCAGACCCTCGGTTAGTCTTGCGCAGCAGACAACCGGAGGGTCTGGCCCCAAACGAAGTACTTTTGTAATCACATCCGGGTACCCGCACCCCGATTCTGGGCGCGCATACCCGGATGTAAATTCATACAGAGCTATGCGTTAAGTCAGAGCATCGATTCAGCTCCTATATTATGCCACAGGAACGGTGATAAAAATACAGAAAATTATTAAATTCTAAATAATATGTGTAAAGCTCGATAAGACTTATTTGAGGGATTGTTAATGTGGTACGCTAAGAAAGCTTATGGCGCGTTTAATCGACGTCTGTGCGTGAGCGCCACCTGTGGTGAGATTTTCCGGAACCCTTACCATAACCAAAATGGATGCGTCTGGGGCCAGACTCTGATCCAAGCGTAGGAAGCGGAGCGAGATCAGAGGCTGGCGGTGCGAGACTACTACTTTCTATGCTGGCAAAATAATGAATTCTCCCTTGGCGTAATATTACGCTAAATCGGCGTAATATTACGCAAAATACAGTAAGCCGGCAAAAAACGCGGGAAGTAAATGCATGAACTGAGGATGTACAGCAGGCTTAGTGTACATACAATTCAGGGCTCCGTCACTTGCTGTCTTCCTAGGTACTGTATGTTCAAAACACATGGAGAAAACACACTCTTAAAAAATTCTTGTCACCGCAACTTGTCTGCGAATATGGATGAGATGCTTTAGTCAGCCTGACGAATTACGTCATTCATGACACAACAATTGACAAGATAGACCCTGTCAATTTAAGCATATTCTGAGAACGAGTTCCAGCTTGTCAGTACGACGAGAATTTTTTTAGAGTGAAGGCACGTGATTTTTTTCATTTTTTTAATTTTTTTCGTTGTTTTCAAACTGGCACTACACTGAGAATTTTATTTGGGCAGTCCCTGTCGTCATTAAAAATATCGTCCATATACCCACCGCTGTGACCTTGAAAAGTAGGTCAAATCAAAACCCCGTTAGGCTTGTCGTGTTCCTTTATTAGATGTAGCAATGACAAAAATTTTGAGACGATCAACCAGTAAGTAGTTCAAGAGTTATTGCACGTTTTGGCCACCTAGTGGCCAAGCCAAGAATCGGTTCAGACCGAAACTTGTTGCCATAGGTCATCTGGACAAGGGATGTGTACAACGTTTCAGATCAATAGCCCCAGCGGTTACGAAACGGGACCTGCTAAAGCTATGTGCACACGGAGCTTAGTGCTTGCGCAATCTTAGCCGCCGCGAAACCTTGCAACCACGCAGTCCTCTAAATCCTTGTGCCGCTGTGTGAACACGAGGGTGCAAGGATCTTTGCGCGGCCTTGCGTCTTGTGGCTGGGCGTATACAGCTGCGCCAAATATTTAAAAAAATTGATATTTACGATTCCGCCTGCGCCTACGGACGCAAGCACTAACGGCTTGCGGCCTCAGGTGCACACAGATATTTCTTGGGCCTTGCGTCCTCTCGAAGAGACTTGCGGCTAAGATCGCGCAAGAACTAAGCTCTGTGTGCACATAGCTTAACGGACAACGACGGACCCCGCAGCACGATAAGAGCTAAAAATCATGTATAAATGGCCACATTCGTTGGTATTTTTTATTGATTTCTGTAGTGATTGCACCTGAATTTCTTGTTTGAGCAGCACTGGCTCTTGGCCTGTTGGTTTCATTCGTAATTACCTCTGATGAGTTCGTCTGCTGAAGAGTACATAACCCCATAGAAATCCCATAACATCCTTTGTGAGGTTGCTAAGTAAACGGATGATACAGAGGTCAATGGGGAGTTCACGAAGTATTGTTGATATTCATTGAACTCGCCTCATCTCTTCAGTGATGCATCCCAAACAAATGGAAGGTCACTATAAACGGCATGTCACAAGATGAAACAATCATATTTTCCGAGCAATATTCATTATTTTAATTTAAATAAATAATTAATTTTATAACGAAATTTTACAATTTTTGGCGCCACGAGAGTCAGGTTTGTAATTTCTAATTAAGTACAGTACGTTGCACAATGAGGATCCGGCGGAACTACTCCTTGACGTGGCGCTGACGAACAACTCAGTTAAAAGTATGACGTCGGAAGTCAAACCAACGTTATTTGCCATTTAATTACGAAACTACACCCTACTTCTAGCCCTAAATATACCTGAAGTAGTCCACTGAATTTTGAATTTTACACGTGCATCATCAAGTATAGGACTGACTCAATGTATCTGAGTATTTTTCAAAGAAAAATCAAGCGGGGACATGATGAATTTCATCGATAAAATTGACTATTTTAACGTAAATAACAGACCGAAGAGCGACGTCATTGATTCTCAATGACGCATTTCACATAATGTCGCGACGTCAATGACGTTTTCAGCGTCGGGGCGCATGCGTTCTTGTGAAAAAACTGAGTTGTTGCCCAGCGCCTCCTTTTAGCACGCCGGTTCCCCATTGACCTCCCTTCCGCACCGCGCACCATCCGCGTACCACATGCAGCGTCATTCACGTACCATCCTCGTATCTTCCGAGGACGTGGCGCGGCGTCATGGAAGGCATGCAGTGAAGACGTAACGTCATTCACCCGACGTCAGGCAACAGAGACGCGTGACGTACCCGTACCATACGCGATGAACTGAAGGATACCTTCCGCGCCACGTCCGAGGAAGGTACGCGGATAAAGGGAGGTCAACTGTGCAACGTACTGTAGCTTATCAAGGGTGCTTAACGCAGTGTAAACCCTGTACCCCCCCCCCCGTCAAGGATCGGCAATAGTTCGACACGTTTTCGACACATGTAATTTTTTTCTAGGGCCAGGATTCGACACTGGGGAGGTTTCGAAATCAAACGATAAACCAAAACTTTACGACAACGTTATTTTTCATACTACACATTAACCAGATTTTGTATCGCATTTTCAGTACAAAAATAAAGTTGTCGTTAACGTTTACGTTTATCGTTTGATTTCGAAACCTCCCTATTAGTTCACCCAGGACCTGAAACGAAATCGTCAGGTATTCACCAGCTTTTTTCACTAATCCCCTACCTTTACTTAAGTCATTTCTATTGGCAATTACGAAGTAATCGTCAGGAATTCGACATCACCTATTTTTTGGCTCGAAAAATACGACAAGAAAAAAATCGAACGCTCAGAACTACATTTTGTCGACACTAGGGGTCTAGGGTTTACATCGACCGCTGCATAATTGTGACCACACCCCTAAATACGTATCACTAGCGGATAAAACTATGGTGATGAAAGTGACATCACAGTCTTGATCAATTTCCCCACGTAAAAGGGGTCCATTGTATAGGACCAATAATAACTTGAGTTATAGACCCAAAAAACAGGTAATCGATATGATTGCCGTCATTTCGCGAAGACCGTCGTTTCCGCGAAATTCACTACTTTAAAGTTATGAATTTCTGTATTTCAGAGAATTAGACAGGCCTAAGGCCGACTAAAAAATAAAATTGGTTTTCATCATTTTTTTGGGAAACGTACTCTAACTCCCACTTACCTGTCCCATGAACTCGGAAAAAATGACTAAAGCCTAAGTTGAAGATAATGGGGTGCGGTGTGGTCAGAAAGAGTAGTTGCGCTTCCACTACAAAAAAAGCCGTTATTTGTCCGCTCTTATTCTGCTTCCATTACAGAATTGCCGGGTTTAAATAAGTCCGGTTCTATTAAGTGCGGATCTATTTAGTTCGGACATAGCCGATCATACTCCGAATCTAGATGCGGATAAATTTTGTAGTGGAATGGCAATAACACCGGATCTATTTGTAGTATTATGCTCGGCTGCAGGTGGCTCCACGGTCGCTTGCGACTGCGCATGACCTATCCAAACTAAATAGATCCGCACTTAATAGAACCGGACTTATTAAACCCGGCAATTCTGTAATGGAAGCAGAACAAGAGCGGACAAATACCGGCTTTTTTGTAGTGGAAGCGCAACTAGTAATGTCCTGTCCACTTACTTGTCCCACTCCCGAACCTGGCAAAGAATGACAGCGTGCGATATCTTCAACTTAGGATTTGGTCATTTTTTCCGAGTTCACGAATGGGACGGGTAAGTGGGAGTTTAGAGTAGTTCAACTGCGCAACGCATTCTATTCGTTGCATGCTGATTGCGGGGATGCATTAAAGGAGCACGGTATTGGATCTCAAATGCGTTATTTGACTGCCGACGTAGAGGGAGCCACCTAGCGGCAGTAAGATGAACTACAAAAATGCATTACAAAATGTACGTAGTAAATCGGGTCAATTCGCCGACATCGTAGTTAGTCCCTGCGTTGGAGAGTGGCGCGGTGGCGCCGGCTGTCGAGAAAAGTGGCAATACCGTGGTCCTTTAAATTGACAAATGTCAAGTAGAAAATGGCATGTCTAAGTTCGGTGGTCGAGTAGTTAGCGCGCTTGACTACCAAACTGTGCAATGGGTCGGCGCGAGTTCGACTTGCGGCGAAGGCATATAACTGTGAAACAAAATTGTGAAAAAAATTAATTGAGGGTTCGTCGGATGGGACTAAAAGCCGTGGTCCCTTGTACCTGAGTGTCTATGCCAGGGCAAGAAAAAGACCCCACACAGAAGGCTTTTTTTTAAAAAAGGAAAAAAATATTTTTCTCTTTTTAATGTATAGTTTATTAGTAATTCAACAACATTTTTCTCTTCGAAAAAACCTGTAAGTATCAGGCTTACAAAATCCAATGCTCTTTCCTGATATAAATTATACACGTACCGTCTCGCTCTGTGGTCTGTAGCCTGTCGTGGACTCCATACCTCCGGCAAAAACCCAACAGGGTTACGCCGGTATTGATATGATATGTTGTCCACACGCTGTTATTAGGTTTCGACAGAGTATCAGTCAAGCCTTATTCAGGTTAGAAATAGAATTAGAATTTGTTTATTGAATCACAAAACCCTCTAGGGGCATGAGAATTACAAAATATTTACAGTGATTGTGATTAGGATATAAGGTAATACAACAATGGAATATAATGAAAGGTACAAGTAAGTATACATATACAGAGTGACACGGTTACATATCAAATGGACGTTAACATATAACAGTCTTGTATGTATTCTGCTAAAGTACAGCAGACAACAGGGTCCTCATTGGAAAGAAGCCAGATAAACTTCTCTTGATCCATCCTGTAAATTCATAAAGTTTTTACACAAGGTATTCACTTTGGAATAAAGAGATTCTCTCTCTGATGTGTATTTTTCACACTTGGTGATGAAATGAAGTTATGAGCCACTGACTATGTGTGGGACCCCCCCCCCCCCGGATCATGATTACATGTACTAGTTTTGACAACACGTAATGGTAACACGAATCAGATGACGGTGTCGAAACAGGGGTTCTGACAAATGTCTGGCAACCAGACACTCAAAAACTGATCAGTATGAACAAAGTTTTCCAACACGATTTTGAATCGTTCCACAGCTGTTTTACACTCCCCCGTCATCAATTATATTTTGTCAAAACCGTGTTGAAAATGGTTGAGTACTAAACGCAGACAGAATGTAAAAAGTTAACGGACTTGTGGATTACCACAGAGAATAAAAGCACGGGTGTACACCGACATGCCATCGGTGATAATGAAAACAAAGTTGTTCAACACGATTTAAATAAACTAGCAGAACGTCATAGTCGGACAGATTGTCAATGATACTTCAATATTCAATTTCAATTTGAATATTGAACATTTTTGCTGATGACACGCAACTCCACATGGCATGTGTCTCCCGAACGTAGTGCTGGTTCCCTGACCTGTTGTGTGGTGGCGCTGACTGATGCGCGATACAGAGGTTAGGTCAACGCCACCGTTAATACTGATCACGTGAGCTAAAATTGTCCACATCCTGACAATTTTGCCGTGACGCCACTGAGGTAACACGATTTTGCGAACGAACATCAAGCCGATTGTGCACCCTTTGACCCTACAACAAGGGAACGAAATTTTTTAAAAAAGTGGCAAAATCACTGCAAACAGGACTGGCAGTTCACAGAAACATGTAAATATGTGTCTCTCTAAAATTACTTCCTTCACTTAAGCGAATCCGCTCCGGCAAGCACTTCAGTTCTGACTTGGAATGATCCCTAAGTAGGCCTAGTTACAAGAAGAATGTTTTCGAAAAAAAAACTTGTTCCGTACATTGCGAGGGCGAATCAAACGTTATGGGACGGGGGACGTAACCCACGTGATTGGGTTCCTAAAGAAATTCTGGGAGAAGGAACGAAGTATGCATGCACATCAGTCTACAGTCAGAACAAACGTTCACTGAAAAACGATTATATCATTGTTGAAATACAGCAAATTAGCCTACCAGTCAGGGAAGGATCCTCGATCGGCCGATCGCAGCTCGACGAGCTGACGCAGCTAAACTTGGCGGCATTTTCGATCGGTCACCGTCCGAAAAATGACCACGTCACATTTAAGACCAATACAAAAGGGTTTTAAGGGCGAGCCAACGTTTGCAATTTTTGAAACGTGGCCAGGCGTTGTAAATAAAAGATGTCAAAATACCATAAAAGTACAAGATATATGAACGTCATTTTGATCGCGTGGCAGTTTGCAATATAATCTCCTGAAGCGAGGGGTTCTAATCATTCTTCTACTTGGAGCACTAACTCGCCAAGACTAAGAGGAACCTGCCTTAGTGGAACTGGAACTGATACTATTTCGATTTTCATAGCTTTCTGTCGATCAGCCAAGAAGGTAAGTACAAACTTCCATTTGAGAGAAACGGTAAGGATACCGCAATTACAGATCGTTAAGGGTTATGAAAAGTGACTCGAAATCTCGAATTTTTGACGCAAAAAATCTGACTAACTGCACACTGAATTGAGAAAATAAGGCTCGGGGCACCTTCTTATGACGGTTCCCGAGGGCCCCCGAGCCTTATTTTCCCAAATTTTTGTGCAGTTAGTCAGATTTTTTGCGTCAACAATTCGAGATTTCTAGTCACTTTACATAACCCTTAAACCCCTTCAGCGCCGGTGTAACGTTTTCAGTGTGGTCGTTTTTCTGTGTGATTCCCATTGTTCGGAACACCCTTGGAAACGGACTCGCTATTTCTCCGTGTGTCGCCCATTGTCAAGTCGTCGCTTATTCAGTCAGTCTATTGTAATGTCACACTGGCACACGGGCCTCACTGAAAAACGTTACACACCGGCTTAAGCCGGCCATACACGATCAATAATATTGCACAATTTGGGGCCCAAATAGGGGCACGTGCTTCTGACATGATGGGTGGGAGAACGATTGACAATGATAGGGAGTTTTCGCAAAGCCCCCGAAACGCCAACGTGAACGCCAAACCCATTGTCACGAAGGGAGCACCGAACAAAAGGATAGTCGTTCGCGTTGGCGCTTCAGGGGCTTTGCGAAAACTATATACTATCGCCCATTTTGGTCTCATATTGTGCAATGATATTGAACGTGTATGGGGCCCTTTACCCCAGCCTGTCCCCCGCTCATCACTTGTTCCGCCGTTTTCCTACTCGGCAGCTCACCTCCTCAACGGTCGGTCGATTGAATCGAGCCGAAAGATTTAGGGTTTGTGCAGAAGATGACGCGCTTTAAAATGGGACCAAGTACAGTGTACAAGTGTTTTTGAGGTGCAATCGAGAGCAACAAATACGTTGTTTAGTCGCTTACTTGAGGGGCGGTTGAGAAGGCCTGTCAGGGCTGTATTTAGCTTTTTGGTCCGGGGGGGGGGGGCANCGGAGATTGTTAATAAATCTTTTCGCTTCAGCTACATCTTTCATAGGAAAACCATCTTTCGGGCCTGTCACACTGAAGTAGTTCTCAAAACGTCCTGCCCCGTCCTAAAAAATCGTAACACGGGCTAGAACGTGTAACCCTTGGCAAAATAATAGCTCGATGTTCTTGAGCACCCTTCCCGTCCACGGAGTTCGTAAAAAGACTGTAAAAAGTTGCCACTACGTCCACTCCGTTGGCAGACAGTTTGAACCCGTTGGGCAAAATTTTCAAGAACGTACTGAGAACTATCTCAGTGTGATTGGGGCATTGGCCAAGGGTTACACGTTCTAGCCAGTTTTACGATTTTTTAGGACGGGGCAGGACGTTTTGAGAACTACTTCAGTGTGACAGGGCCTTTAATCGGTTTGCTTCTTATTGTTGTCTTGTCAATGGAGCCGGCAATTTTGAATTTAAACGGAGATTGTTAATAAATCTTTTCGCTTCAGCTACATCTTTCATAGGAAAACCATCTTTCGGGCCTGTCACACTGAAGTAGTTCTCAAAACGTCCTGCCCCGTCCTAAAAAATCGTAACACGGGCTAGAACGTGTAACCCTTGGCAAAATAATAGCTCGATGTTCTTGAGCACCCTTCCCGTCCACGGAGTTCGTAAAAAGACTGTAAAAAGTTGCCACTACGTCCACTCCGTTGGCAGACAGTTTGAACCCGTTGGGCAAAATTTTCAAGAACGTACTGAGAACTATCTCAGTGTGATTGGGGCATTGGCCAAGGGTTACACGTTCTAGCCAGTTTTACGATTTTTTAGGACGGGGCAGGACGTTTTGAGAACTACTTCAGTGTGACAGGCCCTTTAATCGGTTCGCTTCTTATTGTTGTCTTGTCAATGGAGCCGGCAATTTTGAATTTAAACGGAGATTGTTAATAAATCTTTTCGCTTCAGCTACATCTTACATGGGAAAACCATCGTTCGATCTGCTATCCCTTGGTCGTGCAGGGTCGGTACAACCGAAGAAGGGAGCAGGTCTGTCTAGCTCCTCGCCACCCGCGTATTATTTCTCTGGGAATTCCAATTGCTACTTCCGAGTAACAAGCAACGGGAAATATAACCTGAAGTCGATTACGATCTTCACATTCATAAAGCAGGCGCAACTTCAAGATGGCGCGATCGTCGAATGGCCAGGAATTAACGGCAAACCATACGGCACACACTTCTGGATATGGGGGAAGACGCTCTTTGTCAACCTCATGCACAATAAGGGTCAAGCTCTTGGTGTCCACTACATCGCCGTACCAACTAACAAATGGAACTTCGTGGGCATGAGTTATGATCACACGACCGGTGTTCTTCTGATGTGGGTAAATGATAAGCTTTTGGTGAAGAATGTGGGCAAGTTCACACTGGACACCGTTGGTGATGTCTACATAGGCGTCAGGCCGAAGGACCACAAGTACCACCCACTCAAGGCTTGGTTGTCGGGCGTCACACTCTTATCGCATGCCATCTCTCAGTCCCAGTACGTAAACTTCAGGAGTGATGTCTACCGTCTCATCTTCAGTAAGTAAAAAAATACCAAAGTCGAGATGCTTAAATCGTTTGATTTCGTGATGAGATCTGTCATCAGAGAAAGTTGTTTTTTTAATTGTCGAACTCGTCCTCTGTGGCCGTGTTTGAGAAGAACCAAGCTTGGCAGATGGCTTCAGGGCCCATAGTCATAAAACTACTTAAGTCTGAGTGTGACACCTATCCTTTGTTCAACACAAAAGATAGGTATCACACCTAGACTTATGTAGTTTTATGAATATGGGTCCTGGTGATTACCTGCCCCACTCCTTTGTTTCATGTCTGTTGTTAGCGTGGTATCTTATGCCGACACTAAGTCATAGTCGGTGGTGTTCAGGAACATCTTTTGTCCTCCCATTCTTTCCTACATGTATAAGCATTTAGGGAGCTAGTTTCATTCTCCGGCAACCTAGACCCTTGATTGGTCGACTTTTTCGCACAATCTGCGGAACGTTTCCCTTGCTTTAGTCGTCTCATTGCGAAAGGAATTTTTCGCGCACGCAGGTAGATCTCATTATCAAGACTGTACAGTAGTTATCACTAGAACCAAGAATATATAAGTACCAAGAATATACAACTCCGAATATGTGCCAAAAAGTGAGTTTACTAATTTGCCTCTGGTGATCCTGTAACTGAAGGGATCTTAGTTATGGTTCCCGATCACTAAGATCGGGAACCATATTGTTTTTGGTCATGGTGTCTGTGTGTGTGTGTAGGTGTGGTTGTGTGTCTGTCTGTGTGTCCAGTCTGTCACGCCTCCATATCTTGTCTCCTTCAGCAGCTACAGCTCTGGTAACACATCCTACCCCTAGGTTTGTCAACCTGGGCAGTCCAATGAGCTAATCATTTTCAACATCAGATGCTTCCATCATGATGTAATCAACATATCAGACTTGATATTTTTTCCGTCACGCTTTTTTCTGATGCCATAACTCGGCTCCTTTAACACCTAGTGCAATGGAAATAGGTTCTACCCTTAGGTTTTCATACCGTAGGAATCCAATGGACTGATTACCTTTTACCTGAGATGTTGGGGTCATGGTGATATCGATATCACTAATTTGATATTTTGAGATAACTTGCCGAATTGTCAACTGAGCAACATGAAACAAGTCTTAGTTCATGCCTACTTATCCAAGGACTGGACTATGTTAAAATTCTCAGCCTCCAGTGTCCGGGTGATTGAGATATCATGAGATTTTGATATATCAAACTTGATAATTTGAAATATCTCTGCCTGTGTTAGAGATAGAGGCATGATATCACCCATACTTTGGTTATTGAGGATGCCCACTTCGATTATGCAATGACCTTGATGATCAGAGGTCAAGGTCAAGGTCAAACTTGATAATTTGAAGTATCTCTGCCTGTGGTAGAGGTAGAGGCATGATATCACCCATACTTACATTTGTAGGTTATTGAGGATGCCCATTTCGATTATGCAATGACCTTGATGATCAGAGGTCAAGGTCAAGGTCAAACTTGATAATTTGAAGTATCTCTGCCTGTGGTAGAGGTAGAGGCATGATATCACCCACACTTAGGTTATTGAGGCTGCCCATTTTGATTATGCAATGACCTTGATGATCAGATGTCAAGGTCAAGGTCAACCGTGAGATGAGTTATTGGCATGAGATCAAGTTCTGTGGGATTCAGCGTCGTCGTTCATCAGTCAGTGTATCCTGATCTCTGTCAATGTATCCTGATCTCTATCAATGTATCCTGATCTCTATCAATAATCTATCTCTTTCAATGTATCTTCGTCTCTATCAATGTACCATTCATGTAGAAGTACCTAATCGGGAACCATACGACATTTACAATGTCATCTTGTTAGTTCAGGAGTAATTGCACTTTTTGTGTTTTGGGTTTCCGCCACCTGGTGGCCAAGCTAAGAGTCGAATCGGACCGAAACTTGGCGTCATAGGTCATCTGACCTAGGGGTATATATGTACCAAGTTTCAGATCAATAGCTCCAGCGGTTACGAAACGTGCCCTGCTAACGGAACACGACGACGACGACGGACGACGGACGCAAGAGCTCACCCCAGGTGAGCTAAAAAGGGCTGCAATTGTATTCATTCTGAATTGGTAGATTTCCTCAGGAAATGATAGTAGTGGCCATCCTGCATCAATATACAATGCAAAGCACCCAATTTGGTGTTATACAGGGTGTCTCATGCAAAAAAAACAGGGAAGACAATGTTATTTTGAAACATCCTTTACAAATGCTATTTGAACATGGCTGAGGTACATAGAGATTTTTCACCTGCACAGTAATCATCATGGCCAACCGTACAGGGTCAGAAAGGGTCCCGTTCCAATTCCATTCCATTGCCAAAACTGAACTAAATGCTCTAAACCCAACACGACTGAAATACACTTGATGGGTAAAGATTTTCGATGCATGGCAGAAAGTGATAATCAGGTGTACAGCAATTAATTCTCATTGGGCGGTCATGCATCACGGGAAGTTTTGTTTACCAGTAACCCTTTAACTAACTAAACTAGTCATTACCGGCGTCGTAGCCCTGTTGGGTTTTTGCCGGAGGTATGGAGTCCACAACAGGCTACAGTCCACCTGTGTGGGGTCTTTTACTTGCCCTGGCATAGCCACTCAGGTACAAGGGACCACGGCTTTCAGTCCCATCCGACGGACCCTCTAATATTTCACAATTTTATGTGCCTTCGCCCGGAGTCGAACTCGCGCCGACCCATTACACGGTTTGGTAGTCAAGCGCGCTAACCACTCGACCACCGGACTTAGGTTGGCCACCATCCTGGTAATTCACAGTTTCCATCTAAACATGAGCACCGTTGTATTCCACAATGCTGTGTCGGCAAACGTCTATTATCATGAACATCATAGCCTGTAATTAGCTCAGAAATTGTTTCCAGAAGGTCATCATTTCCAACAAGATGACATTGTAAATGTCGTATGGTTCCCGATGTACAGGTTCTTCTACAAGAATGGTACACTGATAGAGATCAAGATATATTGACAGAGATCAGATACATGTACAATGATAGAGATCGGGATACACTGACAGAGATCAGGATACCTTGATGTGATGTGATGTGATGTGATGCGGTACGGTATGGTGTGGTGCGGTGCGATATGATATGATATGATATGATATATGATGTATGAGATATGATATGATATGATATGATATGATATGACATGACATTATGATATGATATATGACATGAACTTGATCTCATGCCAATAACTCATCCCATGGTTGACCTTGACCTTGACCTGGATATCTGATCATCAAGGTCATTGTACATGTATAATCGAAATGGACATTCTCAGTAACCTAAGTATGTCTGATATCATGCCTAGCTCTACCACAGGCATAGATATTTCGGATTATCAAGTTTGACCTTGACCTTGACCTCTGATTATCCAAGTCGTTGCATAATCGAAATCGGCATCATCAATAACCTAAGTATAGGTGATATCATGCCTCTATCTCTATCACAGGCAGAGATATTTCAAATTATCAAGTTTGACCTTGACCTTGACCTCTGATCATCGAGGTCGTTGCATAATCAAAATGGGCATCATCCTGAACAGAGACTGGCTAATATGGTGGTGACACGCTAGGTGTCACCACGTTACAGTGTACTGGCGTTGTGGAGCCTGACTACAGATATCATGCCTCCATCTCTACCACAGGCAGAGATATTTCAAATTATCAAGTTTCATATATCAAAATCTCATGATATTTCAATCACCCGTACATGTGAGGCTGAGAATTTTAACACAGTCCAGTCCTTGGATAAGCAGGCATGAACTAAGGCTTGTTTCATGTTGCTCAGTTGACAATATGGCAAGTTATCTCAAAATATCAAATTTGTGATATCGATATCACCATGACCCCTCCATCTCAGATCAAAAGTAATCAGTCCATTCGATTCCTAGGGTATGAAAACCTAAGGGTAGAACTTGTTTCTGTTGCTCTAGGTGCTAAAGGAGCCGAGTTATGACATCAGATAAAAGCGTGACGGACAAAATATCATGTCTGATATGTTGATTACATCATGATGGAGGTATCTGATGTTCAAAATGATTAGTTCATTGGATTGCCCAGATTGCCTAGGGGTAGGATGTGTTACCAGGACTGTAGCTGTTGAAGGAGATAAGATATGAAGGCGTGACAGACGGACACACACACAGACACACACACAGATACACACACAGACACCATGACCAAAAACAATATGGTTCCCGATCTTGATGATCGGGAACCATAACTACATGTATTGATATACTGCCTTTCCTAAAACAAAGAAGGCAAACTTTAGCCCTGGCAGTTTCATGATCCATTCTTACGTTTACTGTCCCAGCTCAAGGAATGTGGGGATAAGGACTCAACAGGACATCTTATATGGTCATAGACCCTTTATTATGGCATAAGATGGTCTCGGGCGTCATCCTAGTTCTATCTGGTGGTCATGTCACTTTCAGAGAATGACGAAAGGGTGTCTGCAGTGACTGAAATGATGTTCGCTATCTATTTGGGATGTGTCTGATTCAGGTAAACATATCCATTACAGTATAAATTATGCTAAGTTTGCATGTATAATTATACTGAAGACGGAAAAACACCTGCCAATAAGTGTCACTCTCTGAGAAAAGTCCCTGTGTGCGTTAGAGCCATCTTCAAATAGCAATTATAAAGGACGTTTCAAAATAACACTGTCTGCCCTGTTTTTTTTTGCATGAGACATCCTGTATAACACCAAATTGGGTGCTTTGCATGCAGGATGGCCACTACTGTCATTTCCTGAGGATATCCGCCAATTTAGAACGAATATTGACAATTGCAGCCCTTTTTCTCAAATTTTCAGCATCCAAAATGGCCGCCATGTCGAAAAAGTGGATTTTCTCAAAATTTTCCCAACATATTTTTTTCGTTCCTTCAGCAAATGAAACTACGTTGTCTTAGGAATATTCTGGCGTTGGTTTTATTTGAGTAAAATTTTTTTACACTTTCTTCCGGTTAAGGACCACTGTGAAAACCCGTCGGAAGTCGCTGAGTGATCAACAGGGGTTGTTAGATTGCCTGTGCATTGATCGACTACTGTTCACCTGTTACCGCATTCCCCATGTTCCCAGGCCGCATTCCTGGCCAAGTTCACGAGGGCACAACTGATCAAATCAGTATTCATGAGTGAAGAGCATGGGCATGGTAGGCGTGGAAAATAGGCACTTGTCCGCCTCAGTATGATAATTTTACGTTTGTAGACTGCGCGGTATTGGGGGAACAATCCCGTCTATGCTATGCAATTACAGGGCCCATAATGGATAAATGTTTTAATAGCTGCTGTTAACGGATTTCACAAAGTTTGCCACGCTAATATCCCGAAAGGGGCTGGAGGAAGAAAGAGCTCATGTCCAAAGTGTGCACTAAAACATACAGAAAGTATTGGCCCGATTTGGATAAAATTCGCAGTGGTGATACTTGAGCGCAAACGATTTTCAGTCGTTTACCACAATTACCACGACCCAAATTACCCTCGATATTTCTTCAACCGACTCAGCAGTGCTGCTTACCCAAAAAAAATTCTGGGTACAGTATTTTTCTACAAAAGTTTGGATATTTTGCCAAACGTTTGGGAACAACATATGAATTTACTGAATTTGCGTATTTTGCCAATGTTTTGGGTACAATATGTCAATGTACTGATATTTTTGCGTATTTTCTCCATTTTTTGGGTACAATAGTGAGAGGTAGAACGACGAAAACTTTGTGAACTTCGTCATGTTTATTGATGATAAACAGGAAGTCAATTTCCAGAATCTTAGTAAATTGCCGACCCCAACCGGGGTCTTCTTCAGGCTGGCACTTTCAAGTCGAGCTACCAGAAGTGTAAACATCTACACTTCTGGTAGCTCGACTAGAAAGCGCCAGCCTGAAGAAGAACACAGTTGGGGTCGAAAATTTGCTAAGATTCTGGAAATTGACTTCCTGTTTATCATCGTTTTGTGTGTCAATTTTTGTGCTTTCTTTTTCTTTGGATCGTCAATGTTTATTCCTTACAAATCCTACTTTCAAACGTAGAACGATTACTTTTAAACGTATTTCATGATGTTTGTGCGTGAAACTGACCAAAAATCTCGAAAACCTATGATGGGGACCTTCAAACGTATAACGTACAATTGGCAATGATTTCCGTACAGTGTATGGTGGAAACGTACAAGTAAGCACCCATGCGACTGGCATGACTGGGCTAGATGCAACCAGACGCGTGCCCTACTTCATCTAATGAAAAACTACTTGATTTAAAAAATTGTTCATTCTTCGATAATTTGTGTGTAGAACCCATGAAATTTAATCAGTTATTATAAATTCTAATCATGCCAGATGCGTGCTCAACTTCACCTAATAGTCCATGAGCCAGAGATGTCTATCACGTGATTTCAGACACCTCAGACATCAGACTGACCAAAAAGCCATGTTGGATCTGTTCGGCAAATTGGGCTGGCTCATGGACTATAATGAAAAATTACTGTATTTAAAAATTAGTTTGGAAAACTCATTAAGTTGTTATGCAATTCTAATCATGCTATTTATAATATAAATAGCATAATTAGAATTGTATAAATTATAAATAAAGTATGAATTATATTCGTCTGTCTAGCAGATGTCTCCTCATTACTTTCAGTGCTCCAGATCTGCAACAGAGCAAAATTAAAAATTCTACAAGCCTGGTGGCGACAGGGGTTCGCTATGTCGAATAAGCATGCTTGAGGAGAAGGGAGGGATGTGGAGGAAGCGGTGACTGTAAACTCACTGCACACAATCTCATGGGGAAAAGCTTGGCTGAATGTGAACGCAGGGGTGGCTGCCCACCCCTACGAAAAATCGACGCGCCCACGCAATACCCAGCACTCATAACGGACAAATCGTGGAACTACATGTACACTTTGAATACTAGAAATCGCCGAAATTTGTACCTTTGCTGGCGTTTGTTTGCCCAACTAATCAGGGGTGGTGTTCCCGACGCCATCTTTAGCGTAACGAATCCCTTACAGCGTCTTAGCCCATCGTAGAATACGCGACGCTGTTCCCGAAAGGCTCGTTATGGTTAACGTATTCGTTATTTTAAAGAGAGGGCCAGAGCTATCGTTTGGCCATCGTTAAAAATAAAGATATTGGAATAGCTGTGCTCTGTGTGGGTAATCAGTGCATTACGGGTATAATAGGCCTAATTATGTAGTGGTACAAGTACTTTTGCCTCTCAGGGATTTCACTTATGCAATGTTGGTCTAAGCGATGCATAAACATGACAAAAAGATCTTGTTGTTGTGCTGACTGTCAGTTTGCAAGTGTAAATGTGTATGCAGGACGTGTAAAATGGGAGTAAGGATATTTCGACAGTCATTTTTTGACAGTCAGCAGTCAACAGTCATTTTTTGTGAAATAGGCCTAAACTATATGGTGGCCCATTGGAGTAGTATAGTTTGGGATGAAAGTATTAGGCCTTACTTTGCCTTTTCAGTGTCGTTTTGCCCGTAGTAAAAAAAATGTTGAGGGCACACCAGAATAATCTTCTGAAAAGCACCAATGCTGTCAGATATGGTCTTTATTGTTATTATGGTTCCCGATCACCAAGATACGTCATGTCGTACGTCATGTCGTACGTCATGTCATACGTCATGTCGTACGCCACGTCACGTCACGTCACGTCACGTCACATCACATCATATCATATCATATCATATCATATCATATCATATCATATCATATCATCATATATCATATCATATCTTGATCTCTATCAGTGTACCAGTCTTGTAGAAGAACCTGTACATCGGGAACCATACGACATTTACAATGTCATCTTGTTTGTGAAGGATTTTTGTGTAGAGAAGATCTTTACGAACAAAATGACACCTCAGAAATATACACTCAGAAATAACCGAGCTACAGAGCAGTTTTGAATGGACCATATTTTCGACAAATTGATATTGTACTTGATCTCAGGGTCGGGCACTCTGACCTATACAACAAATCCATGGTGTCACCAAAATCAGTTTTTTTTTGTATGCCAGCAATATGCCTGTAACGTTACATAAGAATATTGATGATATTCTAAATAATACAATTCAGTCAACAACCGTTAAATCTAAACACTGGTTATTTAATTAGAAGGCCTATAATTATCGTACGCCCTCTTTTATCAGAAAAAGTAACTTAATGCCCACCCTTTTGATTGATTACTAAGTTGTACATTCTTGGTACTTATATATTCTTGCTAGAACTTATACAACTCAAAGTATGCACATTTTAACCCACCCAACTGATGATTTTGGATTTCAGGGGAGGGGTTCTCATTAATTTGTTAGAAGAAGCTGACTCGATCAAGCTGTGAGCAACAGAGCATGCACACAACGTCCTTAATTGGTATTTCCGACAGTTTCCTGATTGGCAGACTTCATAAGTAAAGGCAGGTGACCGCGGTCTTGGCAGACTTCATAAGTAAAGGCAGGTGGCCGCGGTCTATTATGACTATCCATCTTTTGCAAACGCCCTGAAGCAATCTATTATTATTATTCCCTTTTTATTTATTCAATTTATTTATAGTGGATGCCGCGGTAAGAATTACCATTATGGCTATCCACTACGTACAATAACATTACAAGTGTGAGATGACGGATACAGAGAATTAACTAAGGAAACAAAAGGAGGAAGCTGAAGAATAAAAGCTGAGCGCTGTTCGAAATAATAATAGGACTAAATATAACAAGACCGCGGACCATGATCAGATCCGCCAACTAGAAAAACCAGTTGGAGGACCTGACCGCACGCCACGGACTTAAAAAAGAAGGGATATGTCTTCGACATTAGTGACAAGGCCCTTGCAACAATAATAACTGAAAGAAGTGGCATACAGACCCATCAAATAATCTGATTAAATCAAGTCAGGGGAAAACGGTTAGTATCTTGAATAAAAGACTGAACCGCTCTGAACAATGAAATATTCTCAGAATTATATGGATGATCAAAACCAAATATCAGGTATTTCAATAGGATATTTTCAGGTATCTCGAGAGTGAGTCTATCTATATCATTACGAATCAGAATATCATCAACGGACCGAAATAATTCGGCCCTTTCATCGGTGTATAATGGACACGATAAAAAATAGTGGGAGTACGTCTCCACACCACCACAATTGCAACGAGGACTAGGAATAATCGATCTAATAAATAAATCATTGTTCAGAGCCGTAAAGCCGAGTCGAAATCGGGTGTGAAGAACATTCAATCGGCGATCACCAAAGCCAGACCCCAGTAAACACTTTTTAATAAAGAACCTCTTTTTGTAAAAATACTTGAATGACATTAGAGACGGAGCTCTCTGCATTTCTATAGGGAGTAGATTCCAAATTTTTATACTTGAAGGTAAAAATGATAAGGCGTATCTTCTAGTTCTATGTGGCGGTGCTAAAATTGCAGGTCGGTTTCTCAAATAATGCTCTTGATCATTTCTTCGAACACGATCAAGAATATAGGAACGGAGGAATGGATTAGAAAGACCATTGACAATTTGAAAAATATGACAAACTCTATAAAAAGTTACTCTTTCACGTATTGTTTGCCAGCCAAGTTCGGTCAGAAGTTTCTCATAACTCGTGAGTTTTAAGGCACCGCTCACAACAATTCCAGCATGATACTGTATCTGTTCCAATTTTGTTGACAAAACAGTGTCCTCTTCATAAAAAATAACACAAGCATATTCAATGATAGAACGGATCATGGTAAAATATAACGTTTCAAGGGTTTGACGAGAGAAGAGGCTTTTATACTTTTTCATTATATTCAATCGATTGTGACATGAAGTGTAGATATTATCAATATGATCATTCCAAGACATTTTACTGTGAAAAGTCAGACCAAGATGTTTATGGCTGTTCGCTGGTGCAAGTCGGGTACCGTAAAAAAGAAGATTAGCATTATCACCGGGAAAAAGCTTCGCAGAAAATGTCATAACAACTGTTTTGGTAGGATTAAAATCTACAAGCCACTGATTGGCCCAAATCTCAATCTTCTGTAGGTCTTCGCTCACACGCATGTCCGAATCACGCGAATCGACAAATACATCTAAAAGAACGGTGTCATCAGCGTATAAGGAGACGTCAGTGGACAGATTCTCAACTATATCGTTAATGTATATCAAAAATAGAATAGGTCCAAGGATTGAACCCTGAGGAACGCCCGCATTA
Organism: Notospermus geniculatus; assembly: GCA_002633025.1. Lineage (NCBI taxonomy): Eukaryota > Metazoa > Nemertea > Pilidiophora > Heteronemertea > Lineidae > Notospermus > Notospermus geniculatus. The sequence goes on from NMRB01004245.1 coordinate 32,530, forward strand.
ACTGCAAGCGGTTCTGAAGCCAAACCATTAAGCACAACACGCTGACTCCTGTTAGAGAGATAAGAATGAAACCAGTTGAGAATCTGTCCCCTGAAGCCAATACGCTTCATTTTATATAAAAGACCCTTAGTCCAAACTCTATCAAAAGCACGACTTATATCGAGGAAAACAGCTCTTGCCTCCTTATTATCTTCAAAAGCAGTTAAAATCTTGTCTGTTAAAACTATAAGCTGGTTGGTGGTTGAGTCACCCTGTTGAAATCCAGACTGCTGTCTATACAAAAGGTTATTTATCTTTAAGTAGTCATTGACCTGATTAGCAACAAGACGTTCCAATACCTTAGACATACAAGAAAGAAGGGATACAGGTCTGTAATTTGATACCAGAAATCGTTCACCTTTTTTGTAAATTGGTATAACATTCGACATCTTCCATTTTTCAGGAAACTTTCCAGATGAAATCGAGTAATTAAAAAAATCAGCCAGAGGTTTGGCCATTAAGTCAACAAGTTGTTTGATGATAAAATTAGATATACCATCTGGTCCAGTGGCTTTACTAACATTGAGAGACGAGATCACTTTTTTAACATCATTTACCTTAAAACGTTTAAACTGAAAAGTCAAATTATCATTTAAAATTTCATCTGGAAGAGTTGCCTCAGAGTCGTCAACAGAGGTGATGTTAGTAAAGTGTTCATTAAAAAGAGTACATTTGGTAAGAAGATCTGAAATTACAGTGTTATTATAATGAATATCAGGTATACCCTGTCCTTTATTCTTAAGAACATCTTTTGTCAATTTCCAAAATTTCTTTGGGCACGTATTTGGATCATTTAAGGATTCAATCAAAGAGTTGTAATAATCTTTCTTCGCATTTTGTATTGCGTCCTGACAAGTACGATAAGCTTGCTGGTATTTCTCCCAATGTTGACGACTCTGAGATGAACGAGCTTTCTTGTAACATCTATTTCTAACGTTAATATTATTATTCCCTTTCAGATATTCCTCCACCAGGTAAGTAGTCACAATGCATGACCATCCAGTCGTCGCGTAACTCCGTATAGAGGAATCCCACTGACGTCATCAAGTCATGTGACTGGCCGTCAAAATGACGCAAACTGGCGTCAATAGGGTACTACACCGTTACGTGGATTGACGTTCCGCCTGACGCGACGAGACACGGCACGAAATAACGTCATCGCGTCATCGTGACGTTCCTTCAGGAAACACGTGGTCAATTTGACGTCACGTGGGAAACCTCTATAGGCGTTGACCACCACTCGGACTGCATGGAAGGTCCACATTTGAAAAAAAACTTTTATGTCATCAACAACAACCTAAATGCTTGATCTGTAGAACAACATGACCTTTTTGCTCAGGAAGACACCTTTGCGTTAGACTGGTCCCCGGTCTATAAATATAAAATATATAGACCGGTAGTGGCTGCGAGTTTCATGGCGTTGATTGGTCCAATTCGAAAACCAACGACTTGCCACAATCGGTTGGAAAATCAGCCATGTGTCATTGGCTATGGCACTTTTTAAGGCTATTGCATGCATTGGTTTCAAGGACCCATACTCAGTCATTCGTCTGACATTGTTTATCGCTATAAAGCACGCTTTGTAGCAAGCGAAAAGTGATTTTATTCTCTGCAATGTTGATATTTACCAGCCGCCGCCATGATTCCTCGTTGCAACTGGTATCCGATCCTTCATTATGTGGTTGTACGTGTTCCAAGTACAGTCATGACCAGATACTAGTCTTACTTTCGTCACTTCCGGCGGCAGCCAGATTTCTGCCGTCCTCAGTAGCCAGGACCGATCCTCCGCTACATCCAGCCCGCCAGCGCCACCAGCGGAGGATCGGGCACCAATCTACCTTTGCGTTTGGGGAGAAAACAAAGCAAGTCTCATTAGGTTTCTTTCATTAAAGACGCGCGCGAAGGCGCCGCTCGGTAAGCCCAACCCTCGTCCACCACCTTATTGAATAGGACAACTGTGATTGGCTCTCGCTGACCTAACAATGTCAACGATTCTCTCCGTCTCCTCTACAGACCATGAATGACTAGCGCCAGAAGGGCTGTTGCGAGCGAATGGGAAACAAAGTCACTGTACAATAAGTGACGCTCGCACTACTATAGAGTCTACCACATGTACTCTGTAAACGACCACAGCCGGTTATTATTGAATCACCTTTTGAGTTGTAACAAGGTGGGCTTCGCGAAGGCTCTTAAACAATAGACTCTATTCCTCCAAAAGAGCGCAGCACCCGACGGGACAGCGTCATGACGTCCCGCACGTCATTTCTGAACGCATGACGTGACTCGAAAAAAAATCCGGTTGTTTCAGCGATCGTGACGTCGTGAAACAATCTGATTTTTTTTCGTCTCGCCTCAAAACAACGTGAATGACGTGCGGGACGTCTTGGACGCTGTCCCGTCAGGTGCTGCACTCTTTTAGAGGAATATCCTGTATTAAGGCCCGTTTCCACTAGAGCGTTTTACGCCGCGTTTTGACGCTTTCCCATTGTTTGGAAGCAGAGCGGCGGAAAATAACAAAAGATTTGACGCATCACGCGGCGTAAAACGCTCTAGTGGAAACGGGCCTTTAATCGAACAATAAATGCGCGGCGCTCACGACGCGCTGGCTGCTCGTTAAGCTATGGCAAACAATAGAAGGGAAGCTCAACACGCGCGTCGCGTTTAGGATATGAAACTACAGTGGCCGGTGAGAGTCGGGGGAGGTCATTTAACATTTTAATCCGCACTATCATTCATGTGTGTTTTGATTTAGCTCATATTGACTTACTTCTCAATGATTTGCACGGACGAAGTATGAGGTTGTGTCTTATTTTATATCTCCATGGTCTGGCTTTGGTACAGACATTACGTAGGTCACGATGATCATGAAATGGTTGGATAGGTTGAGCAGCCGTCACACCGACAAGTATTGCCACCTATGTCTCTGCCTGACAACTCTGATTTGCTGGGTTGTCTCTTGTGGTATGTGTGGCTTTTACCAAATTTGTAAACTAATTCACCATTTCGTGGTGTATTAAAAGTGATAATTAAGTTCAAACAATTTTAAATAACAAAGTCGCGAGGGATCATGGTTATAAATCAAGATCTTAATATCTATAGGCCTACATAGATCGCCAGTCTCGTTTCCAGATGTTTACTCTTCCAAATATAGATTCTATCACACCGGTCGCATGGGGGCGTTGAAGTCCAGCACGGAACGATCGAGCTGGTCATTTATGGCCATTGTCACTTGGTCACCGTAGGCGGGGCGAGCATGGTATTGTTAGTTCAGCGAGAGCCAATCATAGTTGTCCTATTCAATAAGGTGGTGGACGAAGGTTGGGCTTACCGCGCCGCGTCTTCCCGAGCGGCTTTTGTGAAAGAAACCTATTGGGAAAGCCATTTTTCGTGCCCGCAGGTCGATCTCATAAGCACCGCAGTAGTCTATATGCACATTAGCCGACCACGCTCATGGTTTTAGATTTAAAAAAAAACACTTGTCATTGATACTGTAAAATCGGACTTGTAACATCACTTTGGTAGACCAGCCCACTTCATTGCTATGATGGTCACATGGCTGTACATTAATAGTCTGTAATACAAGCTCCGTTCTGATTGGTTTACAAACAAAAATTGGTCATTTGACCATTCGCTTTAAAGTTCAATTGAACTGACGCGAGTAGGCCTAATGTGACATTGACAGGCCTGTTCTGAAATGATTGAGTACAGGTGATTAGCTCAGATCATTTCCGAATAGGAAGCATTGGGCGTGCATCAATGGTTCTACGGGTTTTCACAAAAAGTTAACACAATGAAGTCTTTTTTCATAACACCCATTAAAGAACATGGTCATTAGTGGTGTTAGGCCCAACAACTGCTTTCATGAAAAGTGATCGACCCGGGGTGATCGATTAGGCAATTGTTACCGGGCAAAGTTGAAATGAGCCTGTGGAAAATGAGGAGGAAAGTATTAAATACGCGAGAACGAAAATTGTCTCCTCTGGAATTTATTCTCACTGGCACAGCAATGACGATGCGCGGCGCGCACTTCAAACAGCAAAACATTACATAATGTGGTCAAACTGACAGAAAACAATAACGCTAAAGACCGTAGAGTTCCCAGGCATGGAAAAGTAGTAACATAAATTTCTTACCTGTGGAAAATGAGGAGGAAAGTATTAAATACGCGAGAACGAAAATTGTCTCCTCTGGAATTTATTCTCACTGGCACAGCAATGACGATGCGCGGCGCGCACTTCAAACAGCGACGTCACGACCCAACGGTGACGACATCATAACACTGCTGATGACGTCAGACCCTAACCAGCTGCTGCTGCCCTCTTGCGTTCCCCAGCCCAATTGACGTTCGTCCCGTTCGACCCAGACCCAAACAAAATTAAAGGTCCCCCCTTTTCTCGTTACACTCTCCCCCTGTTAACAGATGTCGTCCGCGACATTTCCACCAATAAACAAACTACCTCAAAAAAAAATGTTCACCTTTAAACCCTTATGACAGGCACTGGCTGGAGATGAAGTATACCACATACTTACGAACGGTTAGAGGATACCTGTTTTCCTCACACCCCACAGCTGAGACAATTCAGAAAAATGGCCAATTCTCCTGAAAACATCTGCCACACCGTGTAAAATCTTCAGCAGCAAGTCCTCAGACCTCCAAGGTAGTTGATCTATTGTTCATCACTAAATTCACTTGCCTGTTAACTGCAATTTGGATCCTAAAATATAAATAGAAGAAACATATCAACATATATTACATAAAACTGGCGATCGGACAGCACTAAACTACTACATACAATGTTGCACACCCTTTATGTCCATGCACAACACGGTGCTGGATACTGTACAAACACAGGGTTGCAGAAAAAATTTGGTGACCAACCCCCACCAGACACTTCTCCTACCATAACCGGTAAAACCTGTGGTTCATATCTGGGTTGCCCTAACTGATTATACACGAGAATTTCCCGTGGACGACGTTGGCGTCGTGGTCTCTCAGGTAGGCCTACTACTTCTTCCTCCACCACACTATCTTGAGTTAATGATTCCTCAAAACTAGAAAGACTCTCATCACCCGCCATATCTGGTTGGTTATTATCATCCTCCAAGCCAGAAGGTCCTTGATTTCCCAATTCCATCTCTGGACCACTATCGCTTCTAACTACTGGTTGGAATGGTCCAGCCTCAGGATTCAGTTCTGTATGTTCGCTCTCAGGGTAGTTCCTCTGGTATTGGAAAACAACTTCCTCATCACTACTGGACGTCTCTGTCTCCGGTTGGAGTGCCCTTCCAGTAGCATTTTCTACATTCCTATGTCTTTCATCTAGTACTTTCTTAGGTTGTTTCCTTTTCCGCTGCGGAGGTACAGCCCCCTCAATTGGCAACTCATCGCATTGCAGGAGAAGGTTCCTGTGCAAGACACGAGTTCGACCCTTCCCATTTTCCGGCTTTACCTCGTACACTGGTGAATCATCAGACAACCTTCGTACAACCACATGGATGTTTTCCTCCCAGTGTGATCTTAACTTTCCAGGACCCCCCTTCTCATTGAGATTGCGGACCAAAACTCTATCCCCTTCCTTCAGCACTGTACTTTTCAAATGGCGATCATAGATTCTCTTTCCCTTTTCCTGACTCCTATCAATCCGCTCCTTAGCCATCTGGTATGATTCCTTCAACTGTTCAATCCACTTCTCCACTGTCTCTGTCCCATCTCGCTGACCACATCCGAAGATCACATCAATTGGCAGTCTTGGAGATCGGCCAAAAAGTAGGCGAAAAGGAGAGTACCCTGTTGCTTCATTCCTCGTACAGTTGTACGCGTGCAGAACCTTATTCACAGAACCTTGTTAACGGGGGGAGAGTTATGGAACATGCAGCCCCCCGGTGTACATTAACCAGTGCCTGTGGAACCCGTAAGTCCCCATCCAAATGACCCGCAGCAGCAGCCGAAAATACCGCACGTTGCCGTGACTCCGCTCCAACACGCGTGAAACACTTGACCTTCCTAGTCTTACCTTTCGGTATAACCACATTCTGACGTCCTACCTTGACCATGCCTAACGAACTCCTACGTTCCTGGTCTAAAACAGACATCACAGAATCAACCTTGGTTACCGAGTAATCTGGGAACAACTTGAACATTTCACTATGCTCTGCTAAATGAGAAATCACATTGAATCCCACGATTGCTAAATGAGAAATCACATTGAATCCCACGATTGGATTTTCTAATTCTACACTGGTGACCAGAAATGGTACTTCCACCTGGTTATCACTATCTACGGGGCACACCTGAATGGGTACCCAACCCCTAAGGCCAATTATGTTACCACTGGCTGACTTGACTACCAAAGAATTATCTGCTAACTCAGAAATGGATCTCAATTCTTTCTGCGGAAAATGTGTGGTCAACCAGTCGGAATTCACCAAACTAACCTGGGCACCTGTGTCCCACAAAACCCTACTTGATTTCCCATCTAAATTAACGGGTACAACACATTTATCACCCACCAATTTTGTAAGCCTTTTGCTACACCTAGGATTCACAGATGCGCTACCCCTTAATTCTTTGAAATCAATAGAGTTCAACTGTTCTTCCAACTCCTTTTCCACCATTTGCACCGATGTACAGAGAGGTTTGTGCCGTGCCCAGTCCTGTTTCTGGCATTGTCTTGAACAGTAACATGCACTATGACAGCCGGCACAACGTGATTTCACCACATTTTCACAATTTGGCCTAACACATAACCGTTCCTTAGGGGAGATTTCCTCCGGGTCAACCGATTCCCCTACTTCGACGACCCTGGCTCGTTTCCCTCAGAGCTCTTGTTTCCTCCAGCTTGTTTCCTGTTTGGGCAGTTCCACTTCAAGTGAGGTCCTCCGCAGATGAAACAATGCGTACATCTGTTGTTCGCGTCTCCGTTTTTGCGACACTCTTGACATTTCCCACGAATCCGCTTCATCGCCCGATTCGACTCCGCTTCTGAGCTGGCCGAAACATCCGACTTCGTGGCCCGATTTTGCTGCTGGATGTTTTCACCTCCAACCTCAGAGCGCGAATTTCATCGAGTAATTCCCGATTTCCTTCAGTGGTCGTGGTACTGGTAGCCACCTTCACCAACACCGTTTTCGCGTTCGATTTCCTTTCGACCTCCGCCTGTCGTCTGGTTATTTCATTCAGCCCTTCAATCAGTTGCTCGTCGCTACTGTAGCGGTTCAACAGCTCACGAAGTTCCATCCGAACCATGTCGTTCGAAATCCCCGTTACGCATGCATGTCGAAACTGACCCTCCACGAGCTTGGGTTCGTATGCCAATGCGGGGTCTTCCTTCGAAGCGAACAAGATTTTCTGTCTCAGAGACAGC
>NMRB01004246.1:0-22262 GCA_002633025.1 Notospermus geniculatus
CCTGTTGGTGCTGACCAAACAGCAGGCTGTTGGTGTGCTGGAATCGAAGTTCTGACACTGAGATGCTCTTGATATGATAATGTTGGAGGAGCTAGATCCCAGTACAAAGCCAGGTCTCTGTGACCTGCCACATTCGTGTGCAGGCAGAATCTTGTTGAATGAAGAATAGACAACATTACTTCTTGGATCTGAACTAGAGCTTTTGGTTTTTGGATTTAGTTTGTCACCATCCAGACACCCGGATCTCGGGGTAGTGGAAATAGGCCATGCACTCTGGGGTCTCTTACCACCCTATCCATAATGTATGCGTGTTGTTGAGCCCCACTCACTCACCTCAGGTGTCTAAGCTGTTCTAGACTGATTAGGAAAATATCCCAAGTATTCCATCAGATGTTAATGACATCCGTGATGGTTTAACGAATGGGTTTATTAAGTCTGAAGAAGAAATTGGATATTGGGAGACCCGTTGAAGAGTTAACCCAATGAAACCATATGGTCTATCTTTTTCATCGTATATAATGGAAAAGATGCTGGATTCAACCGGAAAAGCAACACTGACTTCAACGCCAACACAACATTTACTGAGTGCAACATTTGAAAATGCCACGTGTTGCATGACATGCTGGTCCCCCCCCCCCAAAAAAAAAATCGGGAGAGACACTGACTCCAGCAAGAATTATGCCAAAGACAATCTAGAGCGATATTCGCAGGTGCCTCCAGTACATATTATCCTTTGCCTCAGTCCAGCCTGGACCAACCTGATTTCCCCATGGACAGTCGATTGTAGTATCAGTTTCCCTATAATTTCAGGTCCGTCCGCCCTCCACCAATTTGATCGGACTGAAGAGATCATGCGATCATACAGTTGGTTTTTTCGATGAAACCAGAGTGCAGCCTGACATCTTCGACTGAATATGTAAGTACAGGACCAACACAAGTACATCTCACGCCAACTTGGCGGCGGTTTTTATTATAATTTGCAGGAAAAACGAATTACATTTCGAATCCATGTTCAACGGATGTGGGCTCAGTAGGATAGATATCGGATGGATTTGGTCTTTTTTCCAGCAGCAACTCCTACCCTATACTTCAGGCTAAACCGTAAAATGATACAGGCATTATGAAATAACGACGATAACAACAGTCGCCAGCACCAAATCCCTGAGTGCCGGGCTTGCACGACTCTTCATCTCATTCAACCAAATCATAACATCATCAGCGATGTTGATGCTCTCGTGTCCTCGAGAGAACCTTGTACAGCAGCTCATGCATATAAATGAACGGACATACCACCTCATACATCATGGCTGACCGTACAAAAGTATCATTACGGCCGGCCTCAGGGGGCATTTGCAATACTGGTATCGAATGCAAATCAGTAATCATAGTTATCCGGCATCAGGGTCGTCATAAACAGCTAACGTGTGCATTAGTGAAGCGTTTTATTGTTTCTAACGGATTATGCGATTACAAAATGTGAAAAATGTTCCGATGGAAAATACATGTACCAAAACAAGAATCGTCAATGACGAAACATAAAAGTGTATGTGACAAGCGCTATCCGCTGTGCGGCCATGACTCAATAGTGAGCTTCTGCAAGCGCCCGGTTAGGCTCTACGACGACGTTTATCTATTGTGTGAGTGCACCCAAACAATAGATAAACGTAGTCGTATGGCCTAACCGGGCGCTTGCAGAAGCTCTCTAATATCAATACACACCTACAGCTATCACGCTACCACCTGGCAGCTTCAGCCCCTCTATGTCCCTTCTTTTCTACACGACACAAACAACATCTATAACTTGATACACATAAATAATCAGAGAAAGTATATGTCCTGGACTTACCGCTCCACGAGTGTGATCCAGGACCGGTTCTTGTGCCTTGGGTTCCTCCGGAGTCTTACAGTTTCCATTGGTATCAGCCTCCATCAAGCTACCTGTCGACGATGTCCCAGAAAGACTAATGTCTTCCTCCTCAGCCAACCTGAGGATAGGCGTCAGACAAGGTTTGTGCGTCACCAACCTTGCGTTAGATTCTTGATACTTCTCCATGATGTTCTGACTTGATGAACACTGGTCGCCAGGCTCCGAGGCTTACCGTCATCGATTCTTCTCTCTGACGGGGTTTGATGGTTTAAGACGAGGCTGCGCTGGATGCTTGATGGTTCAGCACAAGATTAAGACTGCGGCAGTATTTACAGAAATGTCTATGAATCATAAAATATCGCAATGATAAAAGAGTTTTTTCACACTGAGTTATTTCCAAGTGGTCGTTGTTGCAAGTGGACAATCGATATTGCAAAGGGAACGGATCAGCAAGCAACTCAGATTCTGTATTCAGCTAATTAAGTTGATCCAACAGAGAAAATGTCTTCAGCCCAGGTTGATCCAACAGAGAAAGTGTCTTCAGCAATCCAGTTGATCCAAACGGAGAAAGTGTCTTCAGCTGAGTAGGTTGATCCAACAGAGAAAATGTCTTCAGCCAGCAATTCAGTTGATCCAAACAGAGAAAGTGTATTCAGCTAAGTAGGTTGATCTAACAGAGAAAGTGTCTTCAGCTGAGAAGGTTGATCCGACAGAGAAGGTGTCTTCAGCAATTCGGGTGATCCAACAGAGAAATTGTATTCAGTTAATTAAGTTGATCCACCAGAGATATTGTATTCAGCTGTTCAAGTTTATCCTCCAGACAAGTGTATTCAGCTATTTAAGTTGATCCACCAGAGAGAAAGTGTATTCAGCTAATTAAGTGAATCCGGCTGCAGCATTGAATGAATCGTCCGATCACTGAGTTTGTATTCAGAGGATTAACTGAGTCCCATCGTAGAATGGGTCTTCAATATGAATATCATTTAACCGAGTTAAATGAGAGTTGGTGTTGAGAGAATCAAGTTGAATTTAAACAAAGAAGGAGCCTTCCGTTCAGCCAATGACTGAATCTATTTACTCAGTGAATTAAACCGAGTTTAAATACTGAGTTAAAACATTCAATCGACAGTGTGTACTTGCGTGATATTTGTGAAACGAAAGACGTACGCTCCATGGCTGAGCTTGAAATCGATCGTTAGTGAAATTTACGCCGTTCATTAGATGGTCGTTTTGGTGTTCCCCAATACCTCTGGGTAATCACAGTCCCCCTAGGGTCCTGGCTATGTTGTTGGGATGACTAATGTGCGAGGTTTAATTGTGGGGAGTATGAACACAGTATTTTTGTGTTTCGTGAATCAGGATTAAACGCACGCATTGTTTTCAGCACTAAGAGGGGACTCCTCAAATAAAATGACGTATGGTGGCGCTGTCGTCATGATGATCTCGAGTCGTGGCTGAGAATGACGTTGGGCGGCGCTGCAGTCGCCAGGATGATCTCGTGGGGCTTCTCGTTCCCTGCCAATCGGCAGAACCTTATAACGTTAATCGTGTCAATGGTTAATAACATTATTCATTCATTTTTTCGATCCATTGTCGTTGGCATCGAGGCGATGACATTAATCATTGCTGTTTTTAATGAGCGAATTGATGGTAAATTGAAAATGAAATTCACAATGAAGCGATATTACGTGAATGGGTCAGCCATTAATCATTAAAATATCAATTTACTAATGTAACTCGTTTTTCCCCATGAATTACATCGCATCAGGTCTGAGTGCCACCCGATTGTTTCATGACGCCCATTTTTCCATCGCTGAAATTCGCACCCGTCTCGGCGTACATTTCACCCATTTGCCAGAGAGAGGCGACGAGAGGAACCCAAACTAAAACATATACATGTACAGGTGAAGTATAAGCACTACTCTAGACCAGTATTAAATATAGTGGTATGAGGATGATGTGGACTGTCACAGTGGCCCAAACAACATAATGCCTCTCAGGTTTCGGGTCTTAGGCCTAACTTGACCTTGCCAGCCTCGCCTACAGGCTTTCGACAGCTCCGGTTTCCTCTTGCTATGTTACAAATAGGCCAATTCGTCTGTAGATTAAGAAATGTCCTAAGAGGGCCTACTATCGATTGATAGTGTCAGAATATCCTTGGTTCGGATCCGGGAATTAGTGCCGGGCCTTCAGTGTCTGTGAAGGATTTTGTCGTTAGATAACATAAACAAACAATTTAGCGATAATACAAGTAGCTTTTTAATCCTGTACGTGGGTGCATGGTGTACGTCAAACTGTCAAATACATTGATATCAATGCATTAAGCAATACTATCTCTCAATTAGTCTCAACATTTAATCCGAAAGATAGCTGTAAAGGACAGTTCTTATGTAATATGAATAACTAAAGATAAAGGCCCATAATGTTAGAGGAACTTTAATAAACTCTAAATAATAAGCATTCACTTCATGGCCGACGTCCTGCCAGGAACATGGCGGACACAAGGACGATCTTGATGTTCCTGTCTCTTTGTATTTTGCTGTTTGTTGGAATCTTTCTAGTAAGTTTCGATTTCTTTGTTCACTTTCTGCTACTTTTACTTCAATCATCAGGTGAATAGAGCGAGCGACCCCCTCCCTCTTACCCCCTCACTGTAGTGTCCATGAGTTTGCGTCCCCTTCTTCCTTCCGTTAACTGGGCTGGCCACGACGTCCATAACTGGCTTTTCAAGCACTGTAAATCGTGTAGGCCTACTAGACTTGCCAAAAAAGTACATGTTTCTGCTTCATTGTCAACAACCGTTCCGTCTTCTCCTTTGCATTCGAATGGTAAAAGGCAACGCTATCTCGGACGCAACGAGTGTCCACAGCTGTTCAGTGGTGACGTGGTCAGTTGTAGTAACAGCTTTATACTGAACTGCTGAATACATAGCTGTATTGGTTACGGCTGTTATCCCAGTTGGTGACCCTCCCCCTGACCTGGAATGGAGGTATTGCTTTTTGTCATTGAAGGGAGTCTTCCTGGGCTGCACCACTTGTGATTTCGTTGAAGATTTCTGGTTTATATTTGACAGTTTCTCCCTTAACTCCTTCACATATTTCCCTTACAGCCTGTTCAGCCTGTCAGCATCAACGAGCTCATACAAAGTGCAGCCACGTCCAGTAAGTACTCCAAATTCTCCCCATCTTGCTACACTCTGTTCCAAATCGTTGTGCCTCAGATGTGGTAACCCCATGATGAGTCCCTTATCAGGGCGTTTGCTACATGTCGTGTTTTGTTTCCAGGTCGAGCCTTGTCTGACTTTGTCCTGGATGAAGACATCGTCATCGTCGAGTTGGATATCAAGTACCCCACAGAGGAATGGTTCAAGCTCAAGGAACTGTAAGTAAATATAGAATAAAGGGAAGATTTTCCAATACATGTCATCGGTTCGTTACCTGGAGACAGTAGTATCCTATCTGATGACAGTATCGGTAGATCTCTAATAACTAGACGTACACCCTTAATCAAAAGTAAATGCACAGCTAATAAACTTAAATATTTCCCAAAATCTTCAGCGGATCAACCTTTGCTTTTCACGGCAGTTATTTAGGACATCAAGACACATTTTGAGACCAAAAATATGAACTTGCATGAGTTGTATTTTTTACAAAAGTTCGAAATTTCTATAAAAAAGTGTGATTTTCAATCGCATATTTTTTTGAAGTGAAACCAACGTCATTTTAAAGCTTTCCTGTTTCTATGCACGAATAAATTTTCAAATTTTCAATTGGAGCTTCCATGTCGTAATTATGAAGAATTTATTCGAAAGTTTCAGTCGAAACTCCAGTCAACAGTTCAAGTCTTATTTTATAGTCGACCTTTCCTTATTGTCCCAAGACCAAGCTCACGGAATAATAAGTCCCATTCATCGTAGGTCAAGTTAGTAAATGGCGTCAATTCCATAAGAGGTTACGTAGGCTCTCCTGCCTTCATTGGTAAGGAGGAATTAAGAAAGGTGACACCGGCACTCATCTCACACAAAAGACCGCCTGGCCTTGGATTACTCGATGGAGTGTCATCAGGAGTAACTATTGTTGACAAGGCCANGTAGGTTCGAAGGCCCTGATTTTCCAATACATGTCATCGGTTCGTTACCTGGAGACAGCAGTATCCTATCTGATGACAGTATCGGTAGATCTCTAATAACTGTAGACGTATGTACTTGGGCCATATTATGGGAGGGGGGCTCTGACAGTCTGAGTACAAAATATTCTCCTGGGCAGGACCAATGTGACTGTCCCTAGTCCTACTCCCGAAGAACGCCAGGGATAAAACAAAAAGTCAATACTTGCTGTGAAAAATAAGTATATACATGTACTGGTATTGCAGATGATGAAGGCAACCAGGATAGGATTTTGGATTTGCGCTGGTTCCCCTATAGTCTTCCCATCTTCGTCAGTTTTGCCGCTTCCCCCTCGGCCAGACCTGCAGCCTTTCCGCGCCCTACATGTGGGTGTCGGTGCGGATCATTTGGGCGGCAGTAAATCTCCCCAGCCACGATGTGATGATTTTGTGTGTTCAGCGACGGCCGAGCGCTTGTTGGCATTGTAACAAATTCTTGATACTGTTACTTGATATACCATAAAACATTGATCCTCTCTCAACTGGACCCATTTTATCGGCAAAATCCGCAACACCTCTGAATGTAACTCTTTAACCAGTCCGCTATAAACAGCTTCCCTAAGTATCATCTCCACCTTTTTTCACAAAGTATTTTTGTTGATGTCTGTTCAGGTTTGTTCCACTTCGTATTACTTTACAGCAAACAACTTAGACTAGAAAAATGACACCTGAGTGAATCAGGATAAGTCCCTTTTGACGGCATGTTTTTGTATTCTATTTGAACATGTACACATCGTTCCATTACGGGCAGTAAAGCTCAAAAAGGCCGAGGCATTACTTGCCCTTTAATACATAAGTAGGAAAAGACGTATGGCAGTGCAAATTGCATACAATACAAATACAAACACTGTTGAAATAAACGCAGTCACAGGGAAATACATGTATCCAGTGGCGTTCTATGGAAGTAAGTTTCTCATCTTGTTTTTTCCAGGATAGAAAAGGATTTTGGTAACAGTACTAGGAAAAGAAGAAACGCAATCATCAACAGAAAGAAACGGTGGACAGATAAGGAGGTGCCGTATGTGATCTCGGATATATTCAGTAAGTACAAAATAAACACGGGATGAGATACGTTATCGGAAAGTCATGCTATTCGAGGTGTTAATGGTAGGTCTGTGTGCTGGACGAAGTGTGAAAACATATGTTTGGTGTGAAGGCACAGGCCGACCAACAGTAATTACTAGAAGAGAACAGAATACCTCCGTGAAGAGAATCACCTTAATGTAGCCAGAATGATAAAGAGTGTGATAGACTACTGTGTATCTCGTTCACCAATCCATCCACTGTGCTGCACAGAGGACGTCAGTCGTACCCTTGGACAATGTGTTCAGTCCAGTCAGTGTGTCACAACCCAGGTTTGGAATATTGACTGTCATAATGCTGGTAATACCACCGTCAAGGCGATGCGCTGACGTGTATGTCCCCACAAACTCGTTGCTGTTCGGGAATCTGATCACCCTGTGACTCTCCCGCCGCGGTGTCGGCCCGGATGACGTCTATACGACCCTTGATTTGTTCACAGTAAAAGCAACATTCGCTAGAGTCGTCAACAACACTGACATCTCCATCTGCATCACGTCATGCCACAGAAGCGGCAAATCTAATAGACAATTCATTATTTAAAAAAACTCGGAATCCTAGATGGGCGCACTGACCACTAAAGTAGTTATGTTGAGTGGGTCAGCGAGCTGAGTTTGTCTGGGACGCTCTGGGATCCGTTCATGATGCATAATTGATTCAAGCCGTTTCATACCTTGGCGTTTGACATGCTTGGGTGGGAAGCTTGCGGCTGGGAGTATCTCCTCGGGAATTCGGTTCTGTCATGGCAGGTTATTCCCCGAGTCGGGGACTTCAGGGGGGGGGGGGCGTTAGGAAGATAGCCAAATGCTCAGAAGATGTAGGACTGTACGTGGTCATAACGTGTAGGTGCAATAGGATTCTGCTCTTCTCCAATAGGAGCTGTCAGCGAGTTGACCACTAGGTGTCACTAGGGCCCAATTCAATGCATCTAGCGGACCCAGTCATTATCGATCAAGCAGCGATCATAATAGATTTCCTGTACATTTGGTCCGCTAAGACTGTGCTGCCATCTGTTAGCAATATGCGCGGCTGACTGCTCCTATTGNGTTTGGTGTGAAAGCACAGGCCGACCAACAGTAATTACTAGAAGAGAACAGAATACCTCCGTGAAGAGAATCACCTTAATGTAGCCAGAATGATAAAGAGTGTGATAGACTACTGTCATACTGTGTATCTCGTTCACCAATCCATCCACTGTGCTGCACAGAGGACGTCAGTCGTACCCTTGGACAATGTGTTCAGTCCAGTCAGTGTGTCACAACCCAGGTTTGGAATATTGACTGTCATAATGCTGGTAATACCACCGTCAAGGCGATGCGCTGACGTGTATGTCCCCACAAACTCGTTGCTGTTCGGGAATCTGATCACCCTGTGACTCTCCCGCCGCGGTGTCGGCCCGGATGACGTCTATACGACCCTTGATTTGTTCACATTAAAAGCAACATTCGCTAGAGTCGTCAACAATACTGACATCTCCGTCTGCATCACGTCATGCCACAGAAGCGGCAAATCTAATAGACAATTCATTATTTAAAAAAACTCGGAATCCTAGATGGGCGCACTGACCACTAAAGTAGTTATGTTGAGTGGGTCAGCGAGCTGAGTTTGTCTGGGGACGCTCTGGGATCCGTTCATGATGCATAATTGATCCAAGCCGTTTCATACCTTGGCGTTTGACATGCTTGGGTGGGAAGCTTGCGGCTGGGAGTATCTCCTCGGGAATTCGGTTCTGTCATGGCAGGTTATTCCCCGAGTCGGAGAATTCGGGGGGGGGGGGCGTTAGGAAGATAGCCAGATGCTCAGAAGATGTAGGACTGTACGTGGTCATAACGTGTAGGTGCAATAGGATTCTGCTCTTCTCCAATTATCGTGACCACTTGAAATGTTGGTTGTGAAATAACACACAATAATATATTGACACCACCACCCACCATACGCGCACATATAAATAGCAGCGGCTTACAGTCCGTATGGGCTACATAGTCGAAACAAATGATGATGATGATGATGATGATGATGATAACCCACTCTACTCTATCTGCAGTACTGTACTAATGACTACATGTACTTCCCAATGAAAACCTCGATGCAATATCCACTCACTCCTATGCCTTTTTTCACAGAACGCGAACAGATAAAAGAGGTTGAGAAAGCGATCGCAGACTATAGTAAATACACTTGTCTGAAGTTCCGAGAGGCTGAAGCAAAGGATGAAGGTGTTAGGAGACTTCTCTTCACCAACGGGGATGGCTGTAGGTCGTATGTTGGGATGCAAGGAGGTGATCAGTCCATTGAATTGGCTCCTCTCTGTAGATCGGTACGTATATTCTAACATACTGCACTGGTCTCTCGCAGCTGACGTTTCATTCACTCTGGGTTGTAACCTTCGTGGCATATTTTCAAGTCCTGATATTTTATACGCTACCTTTTTTCGGTTTTCAGAAAGGTATCACCATGCATGAAATCGGCCACGCCATGGGTCTTCATCACATGCAGACCAGGACCGATCGAGACGACTACATTACTATCAAGGAAGAAAATATCATTTCCAGGAAAAAAGGCAACTTTCAGAAACTTCCCGCGAGCATCATTTCCGATCTTGGGGTTCCCTACGACTACAGTAGTATGATGCACTATGGACAACGTGTACGTAAATATACCACTCAAAGTGAGAAATTTCTAGCCCAAGTATTCTCTCTTTGAGCAACTCAGCCGTAGAAAACTGGGCAGTCGTTTGTGTTACTGGTCTTAGCATAAGTTTTTCGGAAACCATCACTGGTGAATTGGCCCATCGCTGAGAGCCAACTCATGCGAGAAAATTCTTAAAACTTGGAGGCGACATTCTGCGAGATTTCTCTCCGTCACACGGCAAAAAGACGAGACTTCCAGACAAAAATTTGTATGTGGGCTGACAACTAACTTCGTCCCAAATTTGTCCTTCTGATACAGTTCAACTTAACTAATCACGACACTCTTAATAAAGGACATGATTTGCCTATTCCCACAGAATGCCATTTAACAGGGACGTTTCACAGGTTTGGGTACACCGAGAGTCCCATCAGCATGCGCCATTTTAAATTGATCAGCTTGCTTATTCTCGGGTCCCTTTCAGTACTTTTCCGTGAACGGGAGACGAACCATCGAGACGAAGGATAGGAAATACCAGGAGGTGATCGGACAGAGGGAAGGCTTCAGTTTTCGGGATATAAAGATGTTAAATATTATGTATAACTGCAACAGTAAGTAATGCCTGGTTGACAATTAAAATATGTTAAAAATGTCGAAATTGGCCCCCTGGATAGTCCGACCTTAGAAAAGGACTTACCACAAATTTTAGCGACAAAGAATTTGGTGTCGATGTAATCCACGAAACGATTGTTTTTCTAGGTCACTGTGAAAAGAAAACGTGTCCTGGTGAGGGTTTTGTCGGCAAGGATTGCAAATGTTGGTGCCCCGGTGACCCTGTACAAAACTGTGAAGATGTAGTTGAAGAAACCACCACAACATCAGCTGTCACAGCAACAGAACCAGATAAAGTTGGTAAGATCATTGATAACTTGATGGGATTTGGGTTCATAAAATGGCGCTGGAATCGAAACTGCTCAACCGAATCCAGTCTTCTTGGTATCCCTTTTCTTCTTACAATGTTCCAAGCTGCGAATCAGTGATTTAGGTCCCAGGATCCATATTCATAAGTCTAAGTGTGATACTTAGTGTATCTTTTGTGTTGAACAAAGGATAAGTGTCACACGTAGACTTAGGTAGTTTTATGAATGTGGGCCCTGGACATTGGAAGTAGGGGACTGCGTATTTGCTGATGAGGAAGTCGACTTGTATAGTTTAAAGTTACCGGTATTTTTTTCTTCAGAATGTGATGATAAAGACATCAGATGCCCAAAATGGGCGGCGAGAGGTTACTGCCAATACGCCTACGTCGAATACATGACAGAGAACTGTCCATACTCGTGTGCAATTTGTGCTACACCGACGACCACAACAAGAAAAACAACAACTACTAGTACTACTACTCCTGCGCCAACGACTACTACAAGTACCCCGACCAATACTTCAACCACTACACCGAAAAGTACATCAACCACTTCTACGACCACGACTCTCAAGCCAGAGGCTACCTCAACTACTCTAACTGACTCTACTACTTCGACAACCACTTCTACGACTACGACTCTCAAGCCAGAGGCTACCTCAACTACTCTAACTGCCTCTACTACTTCGACAACCACTTCCCCTACGACACCTTCTACCACAACGACCGAACCGACGTCGACCGCGTCTGTAACCGAGGGTGAGTATTCGACCTGGAACCTTTTGCTTCCCGGTATGTCGACATATCGGAACCAACTACGTAAATCTTGAGCTGTCAACTCGGTGAACCCTCATCTTCGATGATCGAAGGCCGATCTGCTCACCACTACGTTACAGCGCACATCACCCTTCGAGAAAGTGACCGGTCCACGGCGTATCTGCCGCCTCGAGAAGAAGAGGCCAATCAGAATCGGTGTTGTAAAATTTGAATCGTGGTAAAATTTGAATCGTGGTACAAATAGTGGTAGCCGAAGACCCGATATAAAGTGTCATATGATTGGTCGACCGGTAAAGTTGGCATGGTGCCAAGATACGCCGCCGACTGGTCTATTTCTCGAAGGGTGATGTGCGATGTAACGCAGTGGAGAGCAGATCGGCCTTCGATTATCGAAGATGTTAACCCTAGGACCTGACCAGTGCGAGTTAGGGCAACCCCTGAGCCCGCTGCTAGGTGCGAAACTGTTATCAGCTGGAGAGGTGATTTCGGCAGCAACGCGGCCAACCTCTCAGCCGAGTATAAACTGTGTCCTTTTCCAAGAAGTTGCTTGCTCCGGCAGCTACGACCAGATACATGAGTGTATTAAGGGGAGAATGCCTTAAGGTGGAGCCTCAGGCCTTCACAATACTCGGTATCCGTAAGTACAGAATAACAAACGTATACATATACATCTTCTTTTTCGTATTAGGGGTTTGCAAGGATGTTAACCCGACTTGTCCTGCCTGGGCTGACAGGGGTTATTGTGGCTCCACATCAGGGTATTCGTCCTACATGAAGACGAACTGTCGTCTGTCCTGTGGCGTCTGCTCGGTTACAAAGAGAACCACCACAACATCTTCTCCAGGTTAGTATAAAACAGGCAATTATTTCGAAGAAATGTAGCTCCCATGTAGCCTTGAAAATAGCCTCTACCGTCTGCTGATCATACAAACTGTTGAAGTGTCAATTTATTTGATTTTGGCTTTTCTTTTGCAGTTTGTAAGGATCGGAAGCGCGCCTGCAAAAACTGGGCCTACCTTGGTTATTGCACAAGACGATACCAAACTTTCATGAAGGAGAATTGCCCGGTGTCTTGTGGTTACTGCACGGGCACCACACCTGCACCGACGACCACCACAATGGCTTCAACCACTCCCAGACCAACACAAGCTCGTAAGTTAAGAAGAGCAAGACGAAACAAAAATAGCGAAATGAGAGTATGGGAAGAGACACCGTGTTGAATAATAACGCTGAGTTTTACAAGGCAGTAGTCCCTATCTTGCTTAACGACTCGAGTTATCAGCTTCAGTCAGATCACGAACAGATTAAAGCCCCATGTGACCGGGGTAATCGTATATTGAATCACTGTAGACGGTGATTCATCAACAGGTGGATCGGATTGCCGTCGTCTCTAATCTTGCTTCATTCACGTGAACGATTGCCAGCTAACGACCAGATCCGAAAGGTTCCTGGGTTCACTTGTTATTTTGTGGAGATCTGTTATCTTTGAGTCCCGATAGCAGAAGCTCCCTGCATCTTGAGTGGAAGTCAACTATGATAGCTACATCCATCACGCTGATAGAGCTGTCGGTGGTTGTGGAAGTCAACTATGATGGCTACGTCCATCACGCTGATAGAGCTGTCATTGGTTGCGGCGCATTTTTCAGTCACGATCCAAAAGGTGTCGTGAGTGTTTTCTCGAACAAGTTGGCTCTGCATGCGCAACCCCACCTCAGGGGGGACTGGGGGCAGCTGTTAGTGTCTTTGGTCTTATAGCGTAAACCTTACAGTGGGGAGATGCCCATTGAGAGCCACCTATCGGGAGAGACTCACCTGAATGGGCGCTTGTTTCCAAGACAACACCTCCCATGTTACCCTTGTTCCTTTCTGATCAAACTTTGTCTAATTCCAGCGTGCAGGGACAGAAATGAGACGTACTGTCCCTACTGGGCAAGAAAGAACTACTGCAATAATCCTCGATATGAAAAGTACATGAGGTACAACTGTCAAAGATCATGTGGTGTTTGTCGAACATACGTCATCGTCCATGCAGCCCCACCACCAGGTTCGTAAGGTCTAGGTTATAGTGTCTCCCTTCCGTGGTTAACAACTACTCTTGGTCCCTTTGAACGAGTTTGACGTTGTATTCTCTTCATGCACCAAAGTAAAGGGCCTGTCACACTGAAGTAGTTCTCAAAACGTCCTGCCCCATCCTAAAAAAATCGTAAAACGGGCTAGAACGTGTAACCCTTGGCCAAATAATGCCTCGAAGTTCTGGAGCACCCTTCCCATCCATGAAGTTCGTAAAAAGACTGTAAAAGGTTGCCACTACGTCCACTCCGTTCGCACACAGTTTGAGACCGTTCGGCAAAATTTTCAAGAACGTACTGAGAACTAGCTCAGTGTGATTGGGGCATAAGCAGGGTAATCAAGACGATGTTGATGAAAATTTTCTGTTTGAACTTCCAGCATGCTTATATCTCAAAAAATCCTAACTGAACGTGCCCCCTCTTCTTTCACAGATTGTAAAAACAGGCGTGTGAACTGTAAACTTTGGGCGAGGCTCGGTTTCTGCAAGTACTGGTCCTACACGATGTATCTACGACTTTATTGCCCTCTGGCGTGTAAATTCTGTGGTGGAGGGACGGTGAAGGAGGCGCTCGATTTCAGGCTGGATGACGGCGGTGTTGGATCAGCTGATAGTAAGTATACTCGACGAGGTTCTGAAAAAACGGGGCAAGGGGATTAATCAGTCCGAGGTTGTAGGTTTCCCTGTCGGCTGTTGCCGTTTGAACACGGGGGAAGCAAAGTGTCCCAGTCCGAGAATTTTAATATATGAATATTTGGGCAATCCTGTCTGTTCAAAAATGATGCCATTCCTCTTGGGTTAACCCCCCCCCCCCCCCGAGCGATTGCACCTAGATTATTCAAAGTGTCACTTTCACGATCCTTTCTTCACGACGACTGTCCCATCTTAATTTGCAATGTTCCTTACTAAAGCTTGACGACAGAGTCCCGACAGAGAATTTGACGATCTTTACCCTTTCCTCTTCAGCAGGTTGCGTGGATCGTAACTCGACCTACTGTCCTTATTGGGCCAACCAAGGACTTTGTAAGAACACAAGATACAACATCTACATGGAGAACAACTGTGGCAAGTCTTGTGGATATTGTATTGGAAGGCCAGGTGAGCTTCAATCAAATTCATGAATTGCCATGCAGGTGTGACAGGAATCAACGTCCTAGGAATGCCAGTCCGCCAAACAATAGCCCGCTATTGTAAGGTTATATTCGAATGGTCATGGTCTCCATAGCCATACATTCTAATCCGTAGCTGAACAATAAAGCCGGACTTTGATTCCAGGGGGCTTTGATTCCTGTCACACCGTCAGTGTTCTCTTTCTCTTGAGTTGAAGGAATGAGTTGGATTCGATCCGACAATGGGACGCATCGATTTATTAGTCGACTCTCAATGTTATTAAGCATGAGTCGTGGATAGAGTTTCAACAAGAAATAAATACTGCCATTCATTTTATCTGAATCTCTCCTAAAATTCAAGTATTTTGTTGGTCTGTTTGTCTTGAGAATATCCTCGATTTTCAGAACCCGAGGGCCCTAAACGTTGTGAAGATAAGGTGGCCGCCTGTGCCTACTATTCCCAGCGTGGTTTTTGCACGAACTCGACATTCGAAGGTTACATGCGAGAAAACTGCAAACAATCCTGTGGCCTGTGTTCTCCGACTGAAGAAGTCGTTGAAAAGACGGACAATACAAATGGTAAGGACATTTCCCGTACAGTAGGAATTTCGATAACGACGACCACGATTTGGCATCATTTCTATAATTTACTGTTACTTTTCCAGGTGGTTGCGTTGACATCCTTCCTCTTTATCAATGTCAAATCTTTAAGAATAACGGTGAATGTCAAAAGAATGGCGGCTTCATGGGGTATTACTGCAGGGCAACTTGTGAGATCTGTTATGAACCTGAAGGTGAGTAATGTGGTATCCCCCGGCCCCCCTCGGGGGTCTTCATTTACAAAGCATCTAACGACTTGCAGAGACATATGTTGACTCGTTTAGGGTTCTCTCCCTATAGCTGAAGCATGTAATGATGGGAGGCAGTCAACCTACGGATCCACATGATTGTGACAATGGTTCCAAGGGTTTAAGGCCATTTTTGTGGAGAACTTCATTTAACATCACATATTTTGTTGCCCATGAAAATTCTAACGGAACTTTGTTCTTTGGTTCATTGTAGGTGCATGTCTTGACCTGGACAGCACGTGTGTGCATTTCAAAGAAAGAGGGTATTGTGAGCGATTTCCCAAATACATGTCGAAGAACTGTCGGAAGACGTGCGGTGGGTGCCCAGGAGATGACCAGCAGATCACGGTCAAGATTGAAACACTACTGAAGAAGATTACAAACGGTAACGAAGCGGATGATTTTAGGGAAGGTACAGAGGAGGATGGACGTGGAGTTACGGACGGTGGGGATGCTGGTAGCAGGGAGGGCGAGTCTGACGGAGCTTCGAACAGGGATCTCGGCAATAAAGAGTCTGAAAGAGGAACTGCTGGTGCGGCAAATGAACCCGTGTCGAATGTTGATGAAGACGGTCCAGAGAATAGTAGTGGTAGTGGCGATGACCTCGACGGTGGCGACGGCAGTGACACAGATAACGAAGGCGATTCTGGAGATGATGAGGCGACGACCTTTGTGACTGGTGCTACCACTACCCAGTCTCCTTTTAGGACCTCAATATCCACTGATGCCAGCACCAAATCTGCTGTCGACATCCCTCCACCGACTAAATGTAATATAGAACCCCACTGGCATTATAGTCAGGAGGATAAACAGTGGAAGTGGCTCAACTGCACCACCATAAGAGAGGTCGGTGACGATGACAACACTAATAGAGATGTTGGTGAGGTTAACGAAGATAGTGGTAGTGGTAGTGGTAGTGGAGATGGTTCAGATGACGATGAAGACAAGGATAATATGACTAGTGGAGTCATTCACGGGACTTCTACTGTATCAACCACTACAGAGTCTACTCCTGTATCAATCACTACAGAGTCTACTCCTGTATCAACCACTACAGAGTCTACTCCTGTATCAATCACTACAGAGTCTACTACTGTACCAACCACTACAGAGTCTCCTACCATGCCCTCTTCCAAGGGCACCTCAGCTACCCCCACTGAAAAACCAACGGATGTTCAGGATCAGGACTGTGATATAACGCCACACTGGCACTATGACAAAGTGAAGGGCAAGTGGGTATGGGTTAACTGTTCTACTGTGAAGAAGACAAAAGCTATGGACGCAGCAACTGATGGAGGTGGAGTCAGTGACACGACTTCTACTCTATCAACCACTACAGAGTCTACTACCATGCCCTCTTCCGAGGGCACCTCAGCTACCCCCACTGAAAAACCAACGGGTGATCAGGACTGTGATATAACGCCACACTGGCACTATGACAAAGTGAAAAGCAAGTGGGTATGGGTTAACTGTTCTACTGTGAAGAAGACAAAAGCTATGGACGCACCGACTGATGGAGGTGGAGTCAGTGACACGACTTCTACTCTATCAACCACTACAGAGTCTACTGTATCAACCACTACAGAGTCTACTACCATGCCCTCTTCCGAGGGCACCTCAGCTACCCCAACTGAAAAACCAACGGATGATCAGGATCCGGACTGTGATATAACGCCACACTGGCACTATGACAAAGTGAAAAGCAAGTGGGTATGGGTTAACTGTTCTACTGTGAAGAAGACAAAAGCTATGGACGCACCCACCGATGGAGGTGATGACAATAAAGGAAATGTAGATAGTGGAGTCAGTGACACGACTTCTACTGTATCAACCACTACAGAGTCTACTGTATCAACCACTACAGAGTCTACTGTATCAACCACTACAGAGTCTACTGTATCAACCACTACAGCGTCTACTACTGTATCAACCACTACAGAGTCTACTACCATGCCTTCTTCGAAGGCCACCTCAGCTACCCCCACTGAAAAACCAACGGATGATCAGGACTGTGATATAACGCCACACTGGCACTATGACAAAGTGAAAAGCAAGTGGGTATGGGTTAACTGTTCTACTGTGAAGAAGACAAAAGCTATGGACGCACCAACTGATGGAGGTGGAGTCAGTGACACGACTTCTACTCTATCAACCACTACAGAGTCAACTGTATCAACCACTACAGAGTCTACTACCATGCCCTCTTCCGAGGGCACCTCAGCTACCCCCACTGAAAAACCAACGGATGATCAGGATCAGGACTGTGATATAACGCCACACTGGCACTATGACAAAGTGAAAAGCAAGTGGGTGTGGGTTAACTGTTCTACTGTGAAGAAGACAAAAGCTATGGACGCACCCACTGATGGAGGTGGTGACAATAAAGGAAATGTGGATAGTGGAGTCAGTGACGCAACTACTACTCTATCAACCACTGCAGAGTCTACTGTATCAACCACTACAGAATCTACTGGCACCGCCTCCTCCGATGTCACGTCATCTACCGCCACTGACAAACCAACAGATGCAGCAGACTGTGGTATAGAGCCTCACTGGCACTATGACAAAGTGAAAAGCAAGTGGGTATGGGTTAATTGTTCTACTGTGAAGGAGACAGGAGATGTAGACGCACCCACTGTTGGCGGTGACAGTGCTGATGATGCGGATAGTAGTGGTAGTGGTAGTGGAGATGGCGCTGCTGTTGGTGATGATGAAGACAAGGCTGATAGCACTCCAACCACTACAACTCTGCGTCCAGATTGTGGCATAGAGCCTCACTGGCATTATGATAAACCTAAAAAGCAGTGGATATGGCTCAACTGTAGCAGTGTTGAAAAAAGTGGTGATGCTGATGGCACCGATAACAAGACTACCAATGATGATGAAGTTGTTGGTGCAGAGGATAATGCCGGTAGTGGTAGTGGTAGTGGTAGTGGTAATGGTAGTGGAGGTAACACTGATGACGAAACAGATGGTAGTGATGTGAATGGTAGTGATAATGGGGAAGGTGCAGAAGGTGTCGGTGAAGATAAGTCAGATCCTGGCCACACGGGACGTTTGCGTGGTGATGTGGAGGCACATTTGTGAAACCCAAAGAGTAGAACCATCCATTAGAATAAAATTAATTGGATATGTCAGTTCCTTTTCTGTGATGTCATTGTGGCGACATAAACTGCCTGTTATTGGTTGATATCGATAGAGTATGAATATTTCCTCCAATCAGCGTCTTTTCAATCCTGTACTACTCTGTGTCAGCGGTAACCAATGAAAGGAGCGGATTTCTATGTAATGCAGTGACGTCATTCAAAGACAGGCTATTTCTGGTGCCGCGTCAAAGAGTAAATAAAACGAGACTTACTTAACATTCGCAGCAAATTTTATTCGGTCTACAAATATTTTACTTGGATATGTTGGTAGGATTTTGTTAATCATCTGCTGCCAGAGATTACTGTCCGAGAATTCATGCATTCCATATTAACAATTACTAGTATCTATTTTTGATATTAATCACGTACTGTACATCCATTATATCTACATGTATATACATCATGATCACATTTCCTTGTCAAATCACTGTTCTGATTTCTTGTCGAGTTTTGCAGACAGAATGGTATTAAACCGATACGTCATTCATTGCAAGTCAGTGTTGGTAGATGAACAATATTATAAATATAGTCATTTTATAGATTGTACACTGTGTTATCATTTCACTTTTTATCGCTTTGCCGTTAGTAGGGAGGTCTTCTAGAAATCAAACGATAAACGTCAACGACAACGATATTTTTGTACCGAAAATGCAATATAAACTGTGGTTAATGTGTAGTATGAAAAATAACGTTGTCGTAAAGTTTACGTTCATCGTTTGATTTCTAAACCTCCATATTGTGTATGGGAACATCATTTCTTTCTAGCTTTGTGACAGTGTCGACCCTCCATGGGTAGGTCTTCATGCAGGCCTTGTTAGATTCTCTGTCTCTGTACATCTAGATTATCTTTTGCTAAAAGAATGCGAGATTTCTCCTCAGTGATAAGACGTCTGTGTACCTCGTCTCCTCCTAGGAAACTTCTATCCTGTCTATGAACAAATATTACAAGATTTTTTACAATACTGCAGCATGTATCCGGGGTTGACCCTGCACTGATTGTATTGAGCCCATCTTGGACAATTCGAATTGCGATCTTCACAGTCAGTATCTAAAAAGGGAGAGAAAATAATAGCAATCCTTATCAAAGCAGGATTCAAAATTCTTTAGTCTTCAATAACAAACAGGGTGCCACACAATTTAGTCTGGTTGCTATAACCGTTTGATGACGGCAGAATATACCGACGGTCATATCCACCAGTGGCTCACTAGTCGGCGTACAAAAGAAAAAAACACGAAACCCTGAAAAACTGCTGTCTTTGACATGTTTGATGAGCTAACTTACCTGGGACACATCTTGGAGGCGTCGTTATCGTTCCATCTTCATTACATTCGACGATCTCATACCCACTGATTCGGTATCCTTTGTCACATACGACCTTCAGACGTGCACCTATTGGGACATCCTGTACCTGGTCTGCTGCGAGTGCACTGGGTGTTCCTTCGGCATAGTCACCGTAGTCGTAGTTACCATACGAAGCGTCGTTCTCGGCAACAACATCTGTGTACCGGCCGTAATCGATAAGTACCAGCGGGCATTGTCCTGGAGAAGTACATCAAGAAGCAAATCAGAAATAACGAAGTGAAATCGCTGCTGCTGCAATAGGCCTACGAGTGTTCCTAGCCGTTGGTGTGCGGTCGCCCAGAAAGCGAGCGCTAGACCAGCTGTATGGGCGGTTATAACCGCAAATAAAGGACATCAAAACGAGGACACCGTATATGCAAAACGAGGACATTGTATTTGTTGAACGAAGTCTATGTGATGTAGCGCGCCGGTAGCGCGATGTATATGTTACACGGCATAGACAAGAAAGTACATAGAATAAACTCTGTGCACAAAGCACAAAGAGGACAGCACACACCACAACAAGGACGTTACGAAACGAAGACAGCATGCACCACGAAAAGGACGTTGCGAGGCGAAGACAACAGGTGGCGCTCGCGTCGCTGTTTTCTCGTTGTGAAGTGTTGTTTTTAGCCTGATTTTTTTGGGAAAAACCGTGATTTGACAGATAGTAGGTCATCGGCATGAATAATATCGCAACACTGTTTACTTCAAAAACAACAGCTTCATCAACAGAGCGGTCCAATTCTAGCTGACTACACAGGATGCACAGTGTTCCAAGGTAGTTCGGTTTTCGTCAGTAACGAAGTTGCCGGCACTGCCACACTATACCGTGTTACCTTACGATATTTTCGGTGACAAGGTTCCGAGATGTCCTGATTAGAACAAGATAAATCACGTAGAATGACAGCAGTTTTCTCGGGGAAATACTCCATGGGCAGTGCCACAGTAGCTGCAAGGGGTTAAATGCACCATCTCTCCCTTTCGACAGAGACGACTCGTCCTCGAGTCACGTAGTACCACTCTGTATCTCAGTTTTCTCGGGGGAAAGTCAGGTGACTGACTCAGTAGGCTACTTTCCCCCTCCCCCTTCACCGAACACTCGAAAAAAGTTTGCTTTTGACAATACACATGTACTTACTCAACGGTATAACAGGGTTGCACACAGGTTTTGTAGGCATGTCCCACGTGCCATCAGGCCGACATCTTGTGTATCTCACTCCCCACCTGGTGAACCCATGACTGCATCCAATGTCGATCTCCTCCCCGGGTTGAAACTCGGCCCAAAGGTCCCGGATGACCCTGAATACTTTCCTGATTCGGCTGTTCTCGATGTGAGGCAGACGACACGTCTTGTTTACCTTGACTGCAAATTGAAGTATGTGTGAATTAGAAATAATCATAGGTCTGCTATGTTGGTCAGTAGGCCTATGCCTATCAAAGTATGTGTGAATTATTTCGAGATAGTGAATTGAGCCCTCGCTTTCTTTAGAGGCGAGGAACGGAGAGTAGCGCCGCGGGGGTGGAGCGGCAAAGATAGGAACCAGTCAACACTCCTGGTATTGCGGTCACATATCCTGCCGATAACTAATATTTGAGCAAACCAAGTCCTGTTTTGCCTCTGACGTTCCGTGCACGGTCTATTAATCACTGAATTCCAGTTTTATGCAGACTATGCCCAACTTTGGTATCTGTATTTGTTCTGCACTGCCTCGTTTCGCGGTTTCACCGAGGTCTTGTTTTATACAAACTAATGCTTGCCTCCGTGATGGAGTTTTTTTGGCGGGTTCGTAGTATCTTGTTCCTTTTTGTCAATCCTCACCTCCGTTAGATAGGCTCAGGCCTAGGATCGTTTGGACCAAGAACTCTCATGAAAAAGCACCTGAGATGGCACAAAACATCGCGAGTCACAAATGCGGGCCTCAAATCAAAACTTTGAACTTACTCTGACAATATCCGCATGTCTTTGCACAATATATTTTCATGGAGTCAGCATACCTTCCGTTGCAGTAATTTTGACTCTTATACCATGTGCATGACCCATGCTTGTCTTTGCACTCTGAAAGTGGAGAAAGGAAAGTCATGAAGCTGGTGCCTTTAGGAATCAACTGCTCAGAAAATGGAGGGCCGTATTAAAAAAGGGTGTTTAAGACTTGTAACTTGCTTGTGTTTAAGTCTCTCATTGCTAAAAATAATGTTACAAAATCTCACAACTGGAGAGATGTTGTAACGTTACAAAATCTCTCCAGTGGTGAGATTTTGTAACGTTACAACCACTCTGCTCACTATTGTTTTTTTTTTTTTTTTTTTCACG
>NMRB01004246.1:22595-35624 GCA_002633025.1 Notospermus geniculatus
TTTCCAGGCCATCTGCCGAGCTGTTCTGATCAAGACAACAGGAGACAATTGGTGTCATTTTGTAGGTATATCATTCTTCTAAACAGATCAGACTCCTGCATGCGCATTTTCTACCGTAATTTGCTGTCATATTCAATTGAATGGAGGACGGAGCGAACTGGGCTAAGTGAAACTTGGCTGAGAACAGGAGGTACCAAAAGTTTCCAGGCCACATGCCGAGCTGTTCTGATAAAGACAACAGGCGACAATTGGTGTCATTTTGTAGGTATAACCTTCTTCTAAACAGACCAGTTTCCTGCATTCGCATTCGCTTCCGGGCCATCTGCGGAGCTGTTCTGATAAAGACAACAGGCGACAATTGGTGTCATTTTGTAGGTGTATATCCTTCTTCTAAAAAACTTTACAAAATCTCTCCAGTGGTGAGATCTTGTAACGTATCAAAGTCTCTCAGTGTAAGTCTCTCTTGTAACTTGCGTGTAACTTGCATGGTGTGGAAGTGTGTGCATTTAGTGAAGTTACACGCGTCTAAGTCACCAATCCTGACGTTGACTCTTGCAACGAAGTCATACCTGCACTCGCCACTGGACCACCGGAAATTTTCCGTGGATCTTCGCAGGGTTTGACTGGGTTGCCTGGACACCAGCACTTACAATTCTTCCCCTGGAAACCTTCACCAGGACACTTTAATTTTCTTGGACACTTCGCTGAAAGAAGGGAAAAGATTGGTAATGATAATTGGCTGTTGAATCACTCTCTGCTGAAATCAGGCAATACATGTATATCATAAAACGTTACTTACAATTGCATGAATACATGAGGTTTAACAGCTTGATATCGCGGAAACTCAGCCCCATCCGTTGTCCGATAATGTTTTGGTATCTCCTATCTGTTGTTACGATAGTCTCCTTGCCATTGTTGGAGAAAGCCTGCAGTGGAAAGGTACATGATGATATCCTTTGCTCCCGATATCAGGTGCACGAATCCCTGATGTCCAGCATCAAGGGTACCTGCCTCCGATATATCGAGGTCCAACATTTCCGTCCTGATGACCTTGCTGTAGTTGTGGACACTATACATTTATTAATACTAAACAAGAAGCAGGATTTTCCTGCCGGTCATCAGCGAATACTGTTAAGTGATTGTGGAAATATACATGTATGTACGCACCAAATGTGGTGCACCCGACTGCCATCTGTTGTTCGTCGAAAAAAATCACCAGCAAAAGGGTAACATGCTATGCTTGTGCGCACCATTATGATTCGAATCTGCCTGACACTAAGACGCTTAAGTAAAGACCATCGCTTAGGATTTGTTGATTTTTATCGACGGAAGGTTCCCGGGGGAAGGTTGCTTGTAGCAGCCACGTTCAACCTACCATTCTTCCGTAATGCATCACACTTCTGTAGTCGTACTCCACATCCAGGCTGTTGACCACCTGTCGGCTGTACCTCTGAAAATTTGACCTGTATTTCCGGGGAATATTTTCCTCTTTGATGGTTACGTACTGGTCCCTATCGGGTCGAGTCTGCTCGTGTTGAAAGCCTATCGCATGCCCAAGCTCATGAATTATTACACCCTTCTGGAAACAATAAAAGAGAACTGTTACCCTCGGTAGAATCAACGACTGAGAGAAACAGTGAGTTGACCAAATCTTTACGGACATTAAAAGCTTGTATCTCACTATTCTTAGGTTCGTACACTGATAGTTACCGGTATTAACTGAATCTTACCACGCGACAGGCCGGAGCGAGAAAAACTCCCTGCGTTCCGCCAACCTGGCCAACAAACGATGAACATCCGCCGCCATTTTGAATTGCGATTTTGTGGCGGTCACTTGACCTCGCCGGCCGGAATCGCAAGCAGGTGTGTTGGTGGTACTCATTAAATGCTGCCATGACCGTGGCTCGGTTATTTGCCGCTGGAAAGATGAGGGCAATCATGTCATACGATGTTCATCATTGTTTACTGCAGTGATGGAATGACTAGATGTGGTGTCTTTGATGACTGATTCATTCAGAGTCCACAGACGGCCCGACTTTTGTCACAAATCAGGGGCAACATGTATGTTTATGGGCAACCTCTTCTGACATTTCGTGATGGCCAGTCTACCCGACACGTCTTCTATCTGCTTGGGACTATCTCCGAGGGGCGGGTGTGGTGCGCCAAAACACGGTCTGTTCCCCGGGGTCTGTTCTGGGCCATCTACGAGGGGCAAGGATTTCATGTTGCTGACTGGCGAATGGTGGCGCCATCTCTAAAGTGATCGTAGAACTGAGAGTGTGTGTCCTCATGTCGTGCAACCGACTGCCATCTGTTTTTCGTCAGAAGAACCAACAGAAAATCAGGCCACCCTCCACGGGAAATAATGCTTAAGTGTTTGTATCAAAATGGTAACAGTTTCAACGTAAACTTACTGAAAATATTTGAGATTACGTAAGGGATTTCATTGTTGCGCCATCTCTTATCCCGAATAGCCTTACGCTTGTAACGTCCAGCTCTGGACACATCGTCTTGGGCAAGATTTGGATCCAAACGAAACCTGAAAAAGTCACCATAGGACTCTTATCTCTTGCGAATCTCTTGGAGTGATTTTCTACCATGTATAATGATGCTAGATCCTTGAGCTCATTCTGGGAGTTGGTCAGACGGCTTTCCACACGCCGCTATGACACTGACCTCTTTATTTGTTCCCAGTCCTCTTTCTTATATAAAGTGGGTATGGGTTAATTGTTCCGCTGTGAAGGAGACAGGAGATGTAGACGCACCCACTGTTGGCGGTGACAGTGCTGATGATGCGGATAGTAGTGGTAGTGGTAGTGGAGATGGCGCTGCTGTTGGTGATGATGAAGACAAGGCTGATAGCACTCCAATCACTACAACTCTGCGTCCAGATTGTGGCATAGAGCCTCACTGGCATTATGATAAACCTAAAAAGCAGTGGATATGGCTCAACTGTAGCAGTGTTGAAAAAAGTGGTGATGCTGATGGCACCGATAACAAGACTACCAATGATGATGAAGTCGTTGGTGCAGAGGATAATGCCGGTAGTGGTAGTGGTCTTGGTAGTGGAGGTAACACTGATGACGAAACAGATGGTAGTGATGTGAATGGTAGTGGTAATGGGGAAGGTGCAGAAGGTGTCGGTGAAGATAAGTCAGATCCTGGACACACGGGACGTTTGCGTGGTGATGTGGAGGCACATCTGTAAAACCCAAAGAGTAGAACCATCCATTAGACAATTAATTGGATATGTCAGTTTCTTTTCTGTGATGTCATTGTGGCGACATAAACTGCCTGTTATTGGTTGATATCGATAGAGTATGAATATTTCCTCCAATCAGCGTCTTTTCAATCCTGTACTACTTTGTGCCAGCGGTAACCAATGAAAGGAGCGGATTTCTATGTAATGCAGTGACGTCATTCAAAGACAGGTTATTTCTGGTGCCGCGTCATTGAGTAAATAAAACGAGACTTACTTAACATTCGCAGCAAATTTTATTCGGTCTACAAATATTTTACTTGGATATGTTGGTAGGATTTTGTTAATCATCTGCTGCCAGAGATTACTGACCGAGAATTCATGCATTCCATATTAATCACGTACTGTACATCCATTATATCTATATACATGTATATACATCATGATCACATTTCCTTGTCAAATCACTATTCTGATTTCTTGTCGAGTTTTGCAGACAGAATCGTATTGGGAGTGACTATTCGGCGAGCCCAGCTCTCTGTGCAGTCACTTTGTTTCATCTTGGATAGCGCGCCGGAGTAATTAGTTATGCACTGCGGCAACCAATGAAAATCGAGATTACAAAACAGCAAAATGGCGGGCTCGATGATCGTCCTTCCACTTCGATGAAATATCGGTGAAAAAAGAGCTGGGGCCTCCGGCCTATGCCAGTTTTTGGCCTAGTTTTGTTGATTTTAAAGGAAAAATGACTGCTGGAGTTGTTATTTGACAAGCAAAATGCTTTCCAAACACAGAAATTGGTCTTAGATGGCAAGCCAACAATGAATAGTCATATTAACCACCGCTCAACATTGGCCAATGAAACCGCTACACTGCCAGCTGGCTCGGTAGCTCAGTCGGTTAGAGCGTTTGCCTAGTAAACGCTAGGCCCCCGGTTCGACTCTCGCTTGGGGCAACTTTTTTTCTCCTGTTTTTTTCTTTTGGCTTTTTTTCTGAAAATACTCTAAATCCACCAAACAAATATGTATTCTGCAAAAATATGGACTTTCGTAATTTAGAAATTATTCGTACATGTAGCTTCATTTTTTAATGTCGCGCGACTAATTCACTTTTAACCGTGGTGCTAGCAGAGGGGGCCACTCGCCAACACCTCCTCATGAATAATTAATGAGGCCCATCAGCCATTCTACGTTGTGAGATACTTTTTCGATGTTTCACTTCTGACGAGACGAAAAGTATCTCTACTGTATGAAGAATACCGCCATCTTGGATAGACATTCATCCGCGTTAGGAGCACTACTTAATACGTACTGCGCATGCGTAGCAGCAACATAATATCATACTTTCCTTGATCTTATGTACGCATAAATCTATAGTTTTAAGTAATTCATATATACAATGATGAATTTTCAAAAAATATGCGTATATCGTGTAATTCTAGACACCATCACCTGGGCACTATCCGGCGGACGAATGGGTTAGTAAATCGCCGGAACTGAGGACCCACTTCCGTTTCAAGATGGCGCGTATTGTTATACAGCCGAGTCGGACTCCCGACAAATCCCGAAGTACCCGAAGGAGGCCGAACGAGGCCGAGCCGAATGGCCCATCAGCTCGCTGAGCAAGGCTGAATTTGTTCACTGCACATCCATCCGGCTCGCTGTGCAACTGCGCAACACAAATCTGCTCAGAGAGCGGCTCGCCATCTAAGAACATGACGGATCGTTGCACAGAGAGCGGCTCGCCAAATAACACCAGCCAATGGTATTAAACCGATACGCCATTCATTGCAAGTCAGTGTTGGTAGATGAACAATATTATAAATATAGCCATTTTATAGATTGTACACTGTGTTATCATTTCACTTCTTATCGCTTTGCCGTTAGTAGGGAGATGTAGAAATCAAACGATAAACGTCAACGACAACGACAACGATATTTTTGTACCGAAAATGCAATATAAACTCTGGTTAATGTGTAGTATGAAAAATAACGTTGTCGTAAAGTACGTTCATCGTTTGATTTTTAAACCTCCATATTGTGTATGGGAACATCATTTCATTCTAGCTTTGTGACAGTGTCGACCCTCCATGGGTACATGCATATATAGGCTACCCTGATTCCTTCATGGCCTTGTTAGATTGTCTGCCTCTGTACATCTAGATTAATCCAGCTTTTGCTAAACGAATGCGAGATTTCTCCTCAGTGATAAGAGTCTGTGTACCTCGTCTCCTCCTAGGAAACTTCTATCCTGTCTATGAACAACTATTACAAGATTTTTTACAATACTGCAGCATGTATCCGGGGTTGACCCTGCACTGATTGTATTGAGCCCATCTTGGACAATTCGAATTGCGATCTTCACAGTCAGTATCTGAAAAGGGAGAGAAAATAATAGCAATCCTTATCAAAGCAGGATTCAAACTTCTTTAGTCTTCAATAACAAACAGGGTGCCACACACTTTAGTCTGGTTGCTATAACCGTTTGATGACGGCAGAATATACCGACAGTCATATCCACCAGTGGCTCACTAGTCGGCGTACAAAAGAAAAAAACACGAAACCCTGAAACTGCTGTCTTTGATGAGCTAACTTACCTGGGACACATCTTGGAGGCGTCGTTATCGTTCCATCTTCATTACATTCGACGATCTCATACCCACTGATTCGGTATCCTTTGTCACATACGACCTTCAGACGTGCACCTATTGGGACATCCTGTACCTGGTCTGCTGCGAGTGCACTGGGTGTTCCTTCGGCATAGTCACCGTAGTCGTAGTTACCATACGAAGCGTCGTTCTCGGCAACAACATCTGTGTACCGGCCGTAATCGATAAGTACCAGCGGGCATTGTCCTGGAGAAGTACATCAACAAGCAAATCAGAAATAACGAAGTGAAACCGCTGCTGCTGCAATAGGCCTACGAGTGTTCCTAGCCGTTGGTGTGCGGTCGCCCAGAAAGCGAGCGCTAGACCAGCTGACTACACAGGATGCACAGTGTTCCAAGGTAGTTCGGTTTTCGTCAGGAACGAAGTTGCCGGCACTGCCACACTATACCGTGTTACCTTACGATATTTTCGGTGACAAGGTTCCGAGATGTTCTGATTAGAACAAAGATAAATCACGTAGAATGACAGCAGTTTTCTCGGGGAAATACTCCATGGGCTGTGCCACAGTAGCTGCAAGGGGTTAAATGCACCATCTCTCCCTTTCGACAGAGACGACTCGTCCTCGAGTCACGTAGTACCACTCTGTATCTCAGTTTTCTCGGGGGAAAGTCAGGTGACTGACTCAGTAGGTTACTTTCCCCCTCCCCCTTCACCGAACACTCGAAAAAAGTTTGCTTTTGACAATACACATGTACTTACTCAACGGTATAACAGGGTTGCACACAGGTTTTGTAGGCATGTCCCACGTGCCATCAGGCCGACATCTTGTGTACCTCACTCCCCACCTGGTGAACCCATGACTGCATCCAATGTCGATCTCCTCCCCGGGTTGAAACTCGGCCCAAAGGTCCCGGATGACCCTGAATACTTTCCTGATTCGGCTGTTCTCGATGTGAGGCAGACGACACGTCTTGTTTACCTTGACTGCAAATTGAAGTATGTGTGAATTATTTCGAGATAGTGAATTGAGCCCTTGCTTTCTTTAGAGGCGAGGAACGGAGAGTAGCGCCGCGGGGGAGGAGCGGCAAAGATAGGAACCAGTCTACACTCCTGGTATAGTCCGAACACTGCCTCCTGTTGCTCATTTGCAGAACTGACGGCCGCAACAAGAGTCAGATGAAGCCTATCGCGGGGGGTCTATTTTGATTGGTCCGTCCCTCTCCAGGTCGTGTTTTGAATACATTTAGTGCACGGCACTCGTATCACTTGACAACGCTGCTCTCAGGCATTTTACTTGCTGTTTCAACCAGCTACACTCGCAATCACGCTCTCTGTTCACTCTTCGCCAGACAAACATTAAGAAAACCGCAATTTGTTATCAAAATCACGAAAAATATTCCTCTCGAAAAGCCGAATCGGCGAATGCACAGCATCGCCATCTTTACAGTTTGAGGTCACGTGATACGGCAACCACCAATCCGTGATCTGATCATGCTGATGACGTAGAGCCAAAATCTGGTTCTTCGGTTACTCATCATCTGACTCTGTATTAGCGTCCAGCAGATTCTAAAAATAGCAATACGAGTCAGACGTTCGGACTACTCCTGGTATTGCGGTCACATATCCTGCCGATAACTAATATTTGAGCAAACCAAGTCCTGTTTTGCCTCTCACGTCCCGTGGTCTATTAATCACTGAATTCCAGTTTTATGCAGACTAATGCCCAACTTTGGTATCTGTATTTGTTCTGCACTGCCTCGTTTCGCGGTTTCACCGAGGTCTTGTTTTATACAAACTAATGCTTGCCTCCATGATGGAGTTTTTTTTGGCGGGTTCGTAGTATCTTGTTCCTTTTTGTCAATCCTCACCTCTGGTAGATAGGCTCAGGCCTAGGATCGTTTGGACCAAGAACTCTCATGAAAAAGCACCTGAGATGGCACAAAACCATCGCGAGTCACAAATGCGGGCCTCAAATCAAAACTTTGAACTTACTCTGACAATATCCGCATGTCTTTGCACAATATATTTTCATGGAGCCAGCATACCTTCCGTTGCAGTAATTTTGACTCTTATACCATGTGCATGACCCATGCTTGTCTTTGCACTCTGAAAGTGGAGAAAGGAAAGTCATGAAGCTGGTGCCTTTAGGAATCAACTGCTCAGAAAATGGAGGGCCGTATTAAAAAAGGGTGTTTAAGACTTGTAACTTCCTTGTGTTTAAGTCTCTCATTGCCAAAAATAATGTTACAAAATCTCACAACTGGAGAGATTTTGTAACGTTACAAAATCTCTCCAGTGGTGAGATTTTGTAACGTTACAAGATCTCACCACTGGAGAGATTTTGTAACGTTACAAAGTCTCTCCAGTAGTGAGATCTTGTAAAGTATCAAAGTCTCTCATTGCTAAAAATGATGTTACAAAATCTCACCACTGGAGAGATTTTGTAACGTTACAAAATCTCGCCATTGGAGAGATTTTGTAACGTTACAATCTCTCCAGTGGTGAGATTTTGTAACGTTACAAAATCTCTCCAATGGTGAGATTTTGTAACGTTATAAAATCTCTTCAGTGGTTAAGTTAAAAAGAGTGCAGGCACGCGCCCCCTTGGAGGAAGTTGACCAAATTTGCAGTGAACCATCGTCAATGTCTCCTCCATATTTCCGCTGAACCGTTTGCCGATATGTCCAAAGGTTCAAGAGTTATTGGCGTTTAGACCCTCTTCCATTTTTACCAGGGGTGGAGATAAATTGTAACTTAGGTTTGTTACAAAAAATCTCCTGGCGATAAGGTGTAACTTTCATGTGTTACAAATTATCACCATACTAGATTCTCTCAGAGAAAGTTCGACAAGAAAACAATCAAATCAAAAACCGAGCACAAAAACATTACACTGTGGGTTAAAGGAAGTCAAACGTCTTTTCGACCTACTGATAGCTCATTATTGAGACGTACATGTTTTTCTACAAGAATCTCATCTGACTATACTTACTGCTAACAGCTGCATTTTCTATCAGTTGATCCATGGATAAATTGTGCGTGTCTTCATCAACCTGGCCCTGAGAGAAAAGAAGAATACGGTGTTATACTGTATTCAGGCCTTACTGTATTCAGGTCGTGACAGGTGATATGTGGGCCTTCTGTATTCAGGGGCCGGTTGCGCAAAAAGTTGAAAAGATAAAAGTCTGTTAATTTAACTCTTCCTGTTAAATTCTTAACTTTGTTTTAACCTACAAAACTAACATTTTGGGATAAGTTAACGCCAAGATAAACTAACAGTGATTTTTAGCTTTTGTGCAACCGGCCCCAGGCCGTGAGGAGTGATATGTGGGCCTTACTGTATTTAGGTCGTGACGGGTGATATGTGGGCATCGTGACGGGTGGTGTGTGGGCCTTACTGTGTTCAGGTCGTGACGGGTGGTATGTGGGCCTAACTGTGTTAGGTCGTGACGGGTGGTATGTGGGCGTTACTACAATCTCATCTTGGTCTTTCAATCTACGACCAATCTCTGGTCTTGGTCTTGGTATAGTCGACAGGCGTTGATAGTAAACAATGTCGTGTATTTTAGCTTGATTAGTTTAACAAATTTCTCTGGCACGGTTTCCGTCTCCAGGGTCCGTCTGAAGGTGATAATGTAGGATTTCTTGGAAAGTAAAAGCCGCCATGTGAGAGTGTAGTGAACTCCCAGCTATTCCTCCTTCTTGAAAAAACGGGGCAGTTGCCATGAATCATGACCTTGGGTCCGTAATCTGACATATTTCTAGAAGCACTTCTTGTTCTTGGCAAACAGGAACTACGAGTTAATTAACCACTGGTCGCCAATTAAACGCCTTGTGTACAATCAGTTAAGACATGCAGACCAAAATGTCAATGGCTTTTTTATACCAGTCTGTGATACCAGGTGCAGGTCGTCTACATAACGTCCGTTAGTTAAAACTTGCATGTAATTGGAGGAATAATGTTAAAACAATGAACCTATGTTTCATGACGATGGTGAGGCTGGAGTGTGCCTGTTGGTCATGTTCGATAATCATTGGCTGACTAGGAAAATTTGTTCAAGCTTCGGTTATTACAAAATGCTAGTCTTTCATGATAAATTCCCACCGTCAATTCACTTCTTCAATAAAGTGTTAATTACTGGCACCCAGACAAATCAGTCATCACCACACCATGGAGAACCTAATCAACAGTGTCGCTGTATGTATTTTATGGAGCGAGCTTGTACTCTATTATGTTGATTAGGTTCCCAGTGACGAGGTGAATGCTCCATGGTGTGGTGATAACTGATTTGTCTGGGTGCCAGTAATTAACATTTAATTGAAAAAGTGAATTGACGGTGGTAATTTACCATGAAAGACTAGCATTTTGTAATAATCGAAGGTTGAAATTTTTTTCCTAGTCCCTTTAAATGTGATAAAAATACAGCAGCTGGCGCGACTTGAATAAGACATCGATGGTGGTACCAATGAAGTCAGGCATTCCAACTTAAATCATACCCCGGCCCTCCCCCCCCCCCACACACACACAGGCATCACAGAGACATCGGACGCTTTCAAAAAGGCTACTATATCGAACCTGATCTCGACCTACAACGAAGACCTAGTGAAGTGTGACAGAGAGGGCTGTTGTCAGAACTTTACAGTAGGCGTAGGCCTAGAAATTGGTTTGAAGAGATGGAACTTACCTGAGCATGAATAAACGAAAAGTAAAAGGAAAATAACATAAAATAACGTATCAAAGCCATTGCTTATGCTTGTCGTTCAAGTGTGCCTTCCCTTCGAATGCGTTTGTCCCGTCTGTGGTAACTTGATAAAGTATTATTCACAATCAACTTGATAATTATCTCGCTAGCCTACAACTTTCGTTCGTCGGAATAACTTTTGACTGCCCAAGAAATCAATGGCCTCTTAAATACAATAGGGCCTACGACAATGACCTGGTTTACTAGAATAAATATTTACGTCAGCTCAGCTCGTGTGGCTAGGCCTCTTGGGAGATGTTGTTTCCAGGAATGCTGTGTCATGCCTGTCGCATCGTTGACAACGGTCATGAAAGCAGGAGAGTGAGGCATCAGATGAGCCGCACTGCATGGGTTTTCCTATGTGTGGGTTGGAGCTTCGATCACGAGCGTTTCTCCGAAGAAAAAGAAGTCGGATGATTCAAATAAATTTACGCAACTGAACCTAAAATTCTACACGTATCTCAGACTTTTACTAGACCATTTAGAAAAGGAATTTACCTGATATTGGTCTCAGTGAGTGGTAAATTAATATTGTGGATGACATTTCAGAGTGTTGAACACTTGAATTTACTGTTCTTTTTGTGGTTATGTAAATCTGAAAGATTTTGAATACTCGAGTTACTGTTCGAGGAATAAAGCTTTGCTGAAAAGACAGTTCTCACATTCCTAGGTGAGTCAGCGCATTTGTGTTCAGGCCACCGCCCTGTGCATCAGATAACAGCTTGGCCAAGGGACTTTGTTCGTTAAATACCCTCAGTTCTGTTGTCTTTCAAACGTTTTATAACCGTCGTTCAATTTCCTTCAGGTTTCGTATTTGAATTCTCCTAGTTATGAAAAGATTACGAAATACCAGAGATGACTGATAATATCGTCATGTGAACCTGTCCCGGGTGCAGCCCTGTCACTCATCAACAAGTTTATCTTCCATATTCGGATGAACCTAGAGAGAGATTGTTCGGAAATGGTCTCAAAGTACACACTGTATTAGAATCATTTTCCTTCCTTTTGACCCCGCGCTAAGATAGCGGAGGTGTTTTGTGTGCGCCCGCATGGGGCTCAGGTTGGCATCCTCTTTGGTGTCGTAATGCACCTTGAAGTGATCATCCAAACGGAACACCAGGGGGGACCGCATAGAAACTCCGCTAGTGAACGGCCCGCTAGTCCCTAGCGGGACCTTGTCGCCCGATACCGTGGCGGGGTAATTCTGGAGGCCGCATAGAACCGTCGATAGGACCCCGCTAGTGAAGTCCGCCGATAAGCTGTTGGAAGTTTGCGTATCGCGCTGCCGTCGTGGGCCCCACAGGCATTTCCATTGTTCCCCTCTCGTAATTTCGTAATAGTTTGCCCACAAGGACCTGCGGTGACCTCGCTCATTTTACTCTCGCCGACAGTGCCGGTGGATTTCTATGNAAGGGGCGAGATGGCAGAGGGCGAAATGGGGAAAAAATTGGGGCGAAATGGGAATGGGCGAAATGGGATTGGGCGAACTGGGAAGTCACCGTTCAGGCCACCGCCCTGTGCATCAGATAACAGCTTGGCCAAGGGACTTTGTTCGTTAAAACCCTCAGTTCTCTGTTGTCTTTCAAACGTTTTATAACCGTCGTTCAATTTCCTTCAGGTTTCGTATTTGAATTCTCCTAATTATGAAAAGATTACGAAATACCAGAGATGACTGATAATATCGTCATGTGAACCTGTCCCGGGTGCAGCCCTGTCACTCATCAACAAGTTTATCTTCCATATTCGGATGAACCTAGAGAGAGATTGTTCGGAAATGGTCTCAAAGTACACACTGTATTAGAATCATTTTCCTTCCTTTTGACCGCCCGCGCCAAGATAGCGGAGGTGTTTTGTGTGCGCCCGCATGGGGCTCAGGTGTTCCTTGGCATCCTCTTTGGTGTCGTAATGCACCTTGAAGTGATCATCCAAACGGAACACCAGAGCGCCACAAAGGTCGCACTCAGAGCGTTTACGTTGGCGCTTTGCCTTGCTGGGCTTTACCTCCCGCGTCTGGCGCTGGCGGTCCCTGAATTCGTCGCGCTCCCGCATCTGGTGCACCGTATACGCATGTGCCGCCAGAGCTGGTTTCTGGTGACCAGTTTGTCGCACACGTGACATTGCTTTTTGGCATGGCTCAACCTGCCGTTGGTATTGGCGAGGGACGACCCCCCTGTCGTCACACTGGGACGACTGCGGAGTGCTAGTCGCCCCTGGCCGGAACCAGGAGTCGGCCCCTGTTGCCTCGTCTTTGTCGGACATATTATACGTACAAGTGCACAGTGCAGTGCTGAACGCTAACTAAATGCTAATAATGTAATAATGTATATATACACGATGCAGTGCAGTGCTAAGACTAATCTACAAGGTCCAGTGCAGTGAAAGTGCACCAGGCAGGCCTTGGCCGTACGGCTATATAGCGTAACCCTACCTGTAGAATATGACAATTCGTCAGCCAGTAAAATGGTCAAAATAGGGAAACGTAA
>NMRB01004247.1:0-10054 GCA_002633025.1 Notospermus geniculatus
ATTAACACCACTCACCCTCCCCTGACATATAAGGGAGGTTTAAAAACCAAACGATAAACGTAAACTTTACGTTATTTTTCATACTACACATTAACCGGATTTTATATCGCATTTTCGGTACAAAAATAACGTTGTCGTTAATATTTATGTTTTTGGTTTGATTTCTAAACCTCTGTTTAGGTTCTTCATGTACGTACGTTAACGAGTGAAATGCAGCCTCTCCTG
This sequence comes from Notospermus geniculatus, assembly GCA_002633025.1. Lineage (NCBI taxonomy): Eukaryota > Metazoa > Nemertea > Pilidiophora > Heteronemertea > Lineidae > Notospermus > Notospermus geniculatus. Next base: position 226 of record NMRB01004247.1, read on the forward strand.
TGGCAAATATTACCATTATGCTATGATACGATAAAACAAAGTTGGACGCTGTGTGTCACAATCTGCTGTGGTGTTTTGTGGAAAGTACTGTAATAGGCTAAACTAAACTCGCAGTTAAAGGTACATGTAACAGAGACGTGGCTTTGCCACTGGGATCCAGCTCGTACAACGTCAGTGTCCGGATTTCGATTTGAAGATATCAGCATGCCAGATGAATGTATTTATTTGGGTTTGTATTGTCTGTGCACTGTCAGGTTACTCTTACCGGGGTTTGACCAAAAATTCGGGAAAAAAATTCTTATACAAAGGAAAAGCCATCCTCTGGAGAGCTGGGCCCATATTCATAAAACCTAGGCTTAGTTGCCTGCTAAACTGCCCAATTTCTACAGGCCAATGTACACAACTAGCAACCAACTAGCTAGCAAGGTTTTATGAATATGGATCCTGATTATGCATTGATTTCAAACTGAATCAAAAGAATGAATCATTACTGACAAAACTTCGCAGAATGGGTTAATACGCTGTAATATTTTTTTTCATTGCCTCCTGGTTTGCAGATGCCTCCCGACAAAAGATTGGCAGAACAAGCCGGAACGTGACAATGGGGAAGGCACTTATAGACATATTTCTCCGTTTTCGAGTGTATGCCAAACAATAAATGGGGATTGTTAGGCATTCCAAGTCATTAAACCGTCCGTCGAAGCAATAACTCGGTGTGTTCTCTCGCAGCAAAAAAATGCTACAAGGAAGATTATCGCTGCCTGCGATTCAGACCATATCATAACAAATTTGATTGGGTGTTTGCGCTTGACAAAAAGGAAATTACCAACCTGGGGTAAACCAAAAATCACAATTTAATTTCTTTGGGGTTTACAAACCGTCGCTGCCAAAAATCTAAAGGTGGATTCTAAACTACCTGAATAAAACAAATACAATTCCAATTACGTGATATCGTCATTACTGCAAATTTGATTGGCTAGCTTTCACGTAAGATGGTAATGATAAGAAATTTCATTGGCTGCCGAAAATTCCGACCACTGCCGAAACGCATGCAGACTTTTGGGGTGGATAATTATAAGAAGTCAATTTTCATAGTGCGTCAGCCAGTCGGTCAGTATATGCTTAACAATAAACAAGAGATCATGATGCTGCCGATAAGGATTTTCTTGATCCTTTTCCTTGGGTTGTCCACAACAACAGCCACACAAGGTAAGCCGGTGGGATAGGAATCTGTAAGTCCTCCAGAAACCCAAGTACAGTTTCATTTTTCAACGAGGGATTCGGATATACGGCTACAAGAGGCAATGATCGTTGGAATGTATGCATACAAGAGCCGACTATTGCGTCTCGGACTTGCATTCCCAGGACTACCATTCCTTACACGCCGTTTTGATCTTTCCGCATTCTTCCATCACTTTCCCGGACATTCTTTTCGCATGATTTGTCGTCTGCTTACATGTAGTTACATTTTTGGAGTGGTGCATCCGAGTCTGCGTGTAATTGACGTCCTGTGACTTATTTCACACCAAAAATCATTTTATTATTTTCTGCAAACAAGTTCTCAGTAAGATCTTTGCAATGTTGACTATTCGACTGTAGGAGGAATACTGAGCGCAGCGCCACCATGACACACGTAGTCTATCATGTCTAAAATTTAGAAAATGGCGGATCGCCGTTCCGAATGGTGGCGGTTTGAAAAAATTTAGATCAATATTGGGCCGCGCGATGGCGCGGCACTCTTCTTAACGACGCATCCAGGGCTTTCATGCAGATAGTTCAGCTTTAAGGATATTGTGTCAAGTTTACGTGTACATGAACAGGTGTGACATGTACACGCGATTGTGTGCCCGGAAATGGTTTTCTACATTTACGATTACCGGTAGGTCTTTTATTTCGCCTGGCCCTGACTTTCTGTAATGCAGCCTAGTTTTCCTGGAACTACCCGCTGGCCATAATTTCGTTCCTGTCCTGGGAGATTCATACTAAACTAAACTGATGACAATTAAGGCTGCTGTTGCATCGAAATGAAATGCTCACTTTTCGTTTGTCTACTCATTACTCACTCACTGCTCACTTTTCATTATTCACTTCTCATTTTACATTCAAAAATAAATCATGTGAACAGGTGCAATGTTCATTCTTCAGGGTCGTGCTAAAATCACAAATGACGAGTAAAAAATGAGCTCCTTTGTAACCTTCCTGCCTCCCTTCCTAACCATGCTAACTCCCCGATAGGCCAACCTTGCGAGCATTTCGTTCTTCAGTTGTATTTTTGGTTGCAGTAATACCAAAGCCGCTTGGAATGGAGAGTGGGGCCATTAAAACAAGTCAGATCAAAGTAACAGGATTTCCTGCCGGCGACCCGAGACTCGAGAGACTGCGATACAACTGCTGTAAAGATAGTAAGCATATTTTCATCCATCTCTGTTAGACATTGGGCACTAGCAGGCCCGTAGCTAGCATAGGGACGGTGGGGGGGGGGGGACAAATGGCCCCACCCACGCAAATTGTGCAAAAAAAATTTCAACAAAATCAAATGGGATAAAAGATCATTATTGTTCATGTCTCAGAGTGCAGGAACTTGACCCCAAATTTTTTCAAAATTTTTCTCGGGCGGTCCCAGAACCCCCGCAAAACCAGCCCCTTCGGCACCCACGTCCGTTGAGCTCATCTGCTTAAAATTACCCCNCCCCCCCCCCCCCCCATGTGAAAGAAATGTTCATTTGAGAGCTCCCAGCGGGAAATGTGGAGGCGACATCACTCTGGGTATACAATATCAAGTAAATTTAATGCAGAACAGTAGGAAACCCCAGCGGCATGGGCAAGTCTGTGCTTTCAAGAAGATTCGTCCCGCTCTCAGTGGAAGCAAGAATCCGACCGGTAATAGGCTATAATTTGTCCAAAAAGATGTGAATGACATCGATGTCTCGGCTGCGATGAAATGTTACATGTCCCTGTAGTAATACGAAAAAAAATTCATAAGCGAGCCTCGCGATGTAAATTTTTGGTAATAACTATGATGTTTATTTTCAGTGAAGGGAGAATTGTCCGGATTCTGCCTTAATAAACCCAATGATGCAACGCCAATGCAAACGATTGAGATCACATTCGATTATCCCACAAAAATTATAAATATCCTTGTGCAGGAGCCAGTTGATCATGAATACGGGTATCTGAAGTATCTTTATATTTCCTACAAAACACACTCTTCCGATCCCAAACCAACGGTGTTTCTTAATAAGGTACGTTATTGCCAGATAACAACCACGTAAAGTACATGATTCACCCTACTTCAACATGGGCAAAGTGTCAGGCCTGTGCAACAGACATCACAAAGTGAACACAATAGCTGTGGTTACACTACACGAAATCCCCGGGTTTTTGGCGGTCACTCACACCTATGAATTGCCCGTGTAACATCTGCCAGTGTTCCCCATCTGTGAGTGTCCCTCCTATTGTCTGACGGAATAAGCGGCGACTTGACAATAGAGGACACACAGAGAAACGTGTCGATCTATCTGCCAGCGTTTCCTAAACAATAAGGGGGACACACTCACCCACAGAAATACTGGCAAATATAACACCTGGCTTCTTGTATTGGGTGGATGTTCACTCGATTTAAGGCTATACCGTCTTTCGTACCTGTCTTTGTGACGATCTCCACTACTTCATTTCCTTTAAGCATGACAAAGCAAAGATATTTGCTCTTTCTCGAGATGGGATAATTATGAAAAATGAACCGACTGTGAAGAAGCTTTACCTTCAAATTCGCAAAGATGGAGGGAACATGTATGAAAAAAATCCGTGTTTGAGATTGGAGCTCATGGGGTGCCCACAAACGGGTAAGATATAATTTTTCGCAATTTACCCTAGCATTTACCAGTTATCATAGTCCCACAGAATTATGTACACTCATGCCAAAAAATATACGGTCACCAGTTTTTCCAGAATTTCTCAAAAACTATCCGAAGATGAGATCTGAACCTGATGTGGATGATAGTACTCCTCAGCTATTCAACAATGCCAAAAGTGAAAAAATCTACCTCATCCTGATTTTGATGGAAACAATTGTACATAGTTTTTGAGAAATTCTGAACAAAAACTGATGTTCATTATTTTTTGGCATGAGTGTACCTAAAAATACCATTTGTGACGTTTCACATTTTCCCCATAATCTGCACCACTGATGTAATAGAATCTAACAACCNCCCCCCCCCCCGATATTCAATTGGACTCTAGGCAGGCGTGTGCGGGCATCAAGAATACGATGGCATCAAATTCTATCAGACCTGCATGGCTATAATAATGAGAATTTTCTTGTTTCACCTACACTATACGCTTCTGGTACATGCACAAAGATTTACAAACCATTCAACCTTTGTCTTTTTCAGCTTGCCCAGCGATGGACCAAGATCCTGTACTGACCACCACCACTGAACCATCCGATTATTCGGTGACATTTTACTGCAGCGTTCGCCTGAGGAAAGGCTTCAGGCACATTGCGGATTGGGTACTCAACAACACGGTTATCAAAACTGAGGCATCAACTGAACAGCTGGTTAGCACGATCCATCAAAGAGAATTGTACCCTTACCTACCTGCAAAGCATGTAAGCTGACAAAATCGGATGGGCTATACAAACCGGGCCTATCTGACTTATCCCTATCCAATTAATGTGCGGATAGTAATACGGAAAATGCTCGTTCATGTGCAATATTTCTTTTTTATTTGGATAGGGTTTGAAGTGCAGGGTTACTATTTGCTACGATGCAAACTGTGCATCGACAAAGAGTGCTGTGGCCAGAGACAGTAATATACTAACACCGACTGCTAAGGTAAGCCTGATATTTTTCGCATCGATGAAACTAAAGCACGTTATTCATGTATGCGTAATCCGTACGGAGGGGTGCATCCATTTTTAGCTCACCGGGGCGAGCTCTTACGATGGTGCAGCGTCCGTCGTCGTTGCAGGGCACGTTTCGTAACCGCTGGAGCTATTGATCTGAAACTTGGTATACATATATACCCCTAGGTCAGATGACCCACGACACCAAGTTTCGCTCCGATTCGACTTTCTGTTTGGCCACCAGGTGGCGGAAACCAAAAACACAAAACGTGCAATAACTCCTGAACTAATGACTAGATCATCTCCAAATTTTTATCATAGGTGTAGCTAATAAGGATACATAAGATATGTAACGGGTTTTTGATTTGACCTACTTTTCAAGGTCACAGAGGTCAAAGTTCGACAAAAGTGACAAACCTGCCACAGTTTGTCATTATTTCACCGAGCGACTTCATATCTTGTATAAACATGCATTGGAGGGGTACCTTAAAAAATACCAAGTTTCGGCCCGATTGGACATCTAGTTTTGCCGCCAGGTGGCGTAACCTGAAAATCAAGTAAGTGCTATAACTCGGAACAGCTTGACGCAGAGTGCTCAAATTTGATATTTACCTCCATCTAGATGACCTTTACATGCGTGTCAAATTTCGGCCTGTTTTGACTTCAAACATGGCCACCAGGTGGCACAACCCAAAAATCATCAAAGTGCTGTAACTCAGGAACGCCTTAACCCAAAGCGCTCCAATGTGCTATGTGGCCCCCTGCAGATGACCTTTATGCCCATGTGAAGTTTCGGCCCGATCGGACATCCAATAGGGCCGCCAGGTGGCGTAACCCGAAAAAATCATCAAAGTGCTGTAACTCAGGAACGACTTGACCCAAAGCACTCCAATGTGCTATGTGGCCCCCTGCAGATGACCTTTATGTGCATGTGAAGTTCCGGCCCGATCGGACATCCAATATGGCCGCCAGGTGGCATAACCCAAAAATCATCAAAGTCCTACCTGGGAATGCCTTGACCCAGATTGCTCATAACTGATATGTACCTCCCTCTGTCATTAGACTATTATGTCCAACCCGGTGAGCACATGGTCCATGGACCATTTCATTCCAAATGTCAACACTGAAACCATGGCTGCTCCCTTCCGTGTGTAAAAAATGAAGCAATTCCATCATCAGAAATGACAGGCACTTATATGGGTTGCAATCATTTTGGGTCACCCTCTAAGTTCAATGGATTTTCAATAAAAGGGTCATACCAAAGACGCCGCGGCACGAACAGACCATCAGCCATAGAGCATTCTTGGAGATCATCGACTAATGACGTAATACATTTTTGGGAGCATACAAAGTGATCGGTTTGTTTTATGAGTGATGTATTCTACAGATTGACTCGGGGAAGTTGACCCTGTCTGAAGGAAAACCTGGGAAAGAGATTGTCATCAGCCTCCAAGGACCCCCTGTCTTATTCCTGAATCCGTTTTATGCTGCTGCACACGGCACTAAGTACATCAGATTGGAAGCTGCATTTTCTTCCAACGTGGGACCAAATACTTGTTCTAAGGTTGCAGTTGTTGTACACCAGAAGCATGGGAACAGGGAGTAAGTGTGATGGGTGGTTATCAGCCGTACATATTTCTGTTGACGTCCCCTAATAAATCTCGTCGATTCCAATATTTTGTTAAGATACCAAATGTTCACTTCTGAAGATAAGTATTATTTCACTTCCATTGCTACAATGTACATGGATGTATATACTGTGGTGTCGGAGTTATGCCGGATTCGACTCCATATCCACCCATTGGTTCTGGGGAATTTGGGGTTCGGCCTGTGGACTGAATTTGTGGTGTGGGCGGATATGAATGATCCTGAGACATGCCCCGATACCAAATCATTTTTGTTTGGGCTATACCTTCCCTAAAAGTACGGCTAGGCCAGACCGCCCCGAGTCCGGCATAACTCCGACACCACAGTATTTTATATGTTAACATCGTTTGGTTACTGACTTTTATGCGTGCACAAATGTGCATCCACTACGAACATGCTGAAGGTTTCTAAGTAATGCAGGAAATTGCGCGTCCTCTAATTTTTCTTTGCACTTCAGATGTGGGCCCTTGGTGACGGACTGGACTTTACAGCATAATATTACCGTCAAGGCGGTGGCCGATGGTCATTACAGTACGTCAACAATTAAGAAAAAGGGTAGCATCTATTTGAGACACTTTAAAGAGGATGGCGGATCGGTGAATCTAGTCGACGAGAACATTGTCAACAGTATAGACGTAAGTTTTTGTTTCGTGATATGAATATTATATTAGAAAGATACATGTAAGTCAGTTTGGAAAAAGTGAGAATTCGGATGTGTACATGTATTAGGCTATATAGACTACAGAGGGTATCAGCAATCAGCTACATGTAGTTTGATCGGAACCATGGCAGAAGAGAAATTGGTTAGAAACTATTTTCTCTACTGCAAAGTTAATGATATTAAACTCTATATTTTTGTTCTCGGCCTCCCCTTTTTCCCGGCCAGCTCACCGCCTCGTCAACAAGTGCACACGGATTTATGCTACATAATATCATGTCTATCTCCGCACAGGTTGAGGTCACCAACAGCGATAGATGGGGAGTCTGTTACTCACATAACGATCCCCACTTGGCGACGTTTGATGGACTGTGAGTTCAATCAATTTACATCAACTGAGACACATCGTTTTCTACCATGAGTTGCCCTCATAGTTGTTTGTAGGCCTGTAGCTCATAGACTGATAGGAGAAGGGTTAAACCCAGAAAAAATTAAACCTAAATGAAACATGTGTCACGATGTCTGTTGAAGACTCCTCAATCACATTGTAAAAATCCCCATTAAAGCGAATTGATACCGGATTTTATTTATATTTGGCTGGTGTTTGTAAACACAAGATTCAGCCAATCAGAATGCACAAAAATTTCTTTGTTGACATTCTGGAGAAGTTTGTTTACATTTTTTCCCGAAAATTCGTCCCCTTTCTAATTCTATTTCTTTGTCGCAGTCAGCTGTATAATCGTCTATTTTTCAGGCCATTTGAGGGACAGTCTGAAGGGGAATTCATCGCTTACCTAAACGGCGACAACCAGGTAAGAGCTGACGTGGTTGGTGTAAAGGCCTGTCTACACGATCATACATTTGTTCAAAACATCATCATACAAGTGTATGATGATGTTCATGGACAGATATTTGATTGTGTAGGCAAGACAGAAATCGACACACAAGCTTGGACATCATCATACAAATGTATGATGATGTTTTGAACAAATGTATGATCGTGTAGACAGGCCTTTACTTTCATCCTATATCCAAGAGAAAATCCGACACTTGATATCATGTAGGCCTATGCTGCCAATAAATTATCAATAATAGGGAGTTTTCGCAAAGCCCCCAAAACGCCTACGCGAACGCTAATCCCATTGTTCGATGCCACGAAGAGGGCACGGAACAAAAGGATAGACGTTTGCGTTGGCGTTTCGGGAGCTTTGCGAAAACTCGCTAATACCTGGCCCCATCACGCGAAGTGACATCGAAAAATCCCAACAATTGGTTCCCGATCTCACTACTGATTAATCCTTTCGCTGTGGTGATGCTTGGTGGTGTGTGTCAACAAAGCAGATAAAACACCACGGCCTATTACGTTCGTGTGAAATTTTAGTAACGTTGAATGGGGAAGAGTTGACTAGGCCTACGTCGAACTAGGCCTACGCTGGGAAAGATTGTTTTGGATTCCAAGATTTGCCAAGAGCGCAGATTTTCAGATTGTCGGTAACTACTGGGTCTTACAGTATGAGCGGTTATCCCGGAAAATAGACGTTGCAAAACACGAAGCTCAGTCTCAGAAAGCAACACTTGTCGGTGACCGTCATGACTACTCCCAAGCGAAGCTATCGAAGCAGCCAAGCTTCTAGTTTTACAAATGTGATGTTGTTTTTCCTTTTCTGGTCTCTTCACAAACTAGGTGAATGGTTATTTCGTAAACTGCGGCGCGATGTGGGGTGGGCGTTCTTCGGCAACTTGTAACTGTGGCGTGGCTGTGAAGGCTGCGGATGAAGTCGTAGTTCTATCGTCATGCCCGCAAGCGTCATCTAAATTCGAACTCAATAATCCCAAGAAGAAACGTCACGGTTTTTTCAAAGTGTATACATTCCTGAATGGAGACCCCAAAAAGCTGAACGGCACATTCAGCTCCGGTATGCGAGTTTACTCTCATACGAACGGCTGGGAGTATTATGTGAGTACAACTTTTTATGTTAATTGTTCCAGTATACATGTACGTATGTACACCCTTAGTCGAAAATAAATGTCCAGCTAATTTTCCGGCATATCTCCATCAATATTTTTCATAGCCACGTTTTCTTTTCATACACATAATCTAAGGCCACTAGGACACCTTTTAAGACCATAAAACTTGAAATCATTAAACAACTGATTTTTTTGAAATTTGGCCAAAATATCATGTTTTTTTAATACTCATTTGTTCGGATTGAAACTGGCACAGTTTTGTAGCATGGCGGTAGCCCGCGTAGCTGTGGCATTATTGATTAGGGCCTGAGGGGAAAATTCACACCAGCACTGAAATCCCGTCAATGAAAAAAGCATCACTAATATAGTAGTGTGACCTCTTGCCGGGATTTTCGTACACACGGGTTTGACACGGGTCTGGAAAAACGCGTATTTTTATGGTCCCTACATATCAATGTAGGGACCATCTTGATATCACTGGGTAGGTAGGAAATTTTTATTTCTTTCCTTCTTTCTTTCTTCTTCCACACTCAATTGGGAGACTATTGTACATAAACTATTAGATGACCTCAAAAACAAGCAGTACCATCGAATAGTTGGTAGTTGTATCCAGGTCTGAAAGGTTAGATACTTTCCAAAAAATGATGTTATGAGTGTTTTGGAAGCAATTTTTGTTGTGAAGTGATGAACTTCAACATTGCTCTTGGTTT
>NMRB01004247.1:30662-41711 GCA_002633025.1 Notospermus geniculatus
CGGCCATTTTCGAAAGGAACCTTCCTCTAGTCACCCCCAACATGCATACCAAAAATCAATTTGATCGGAGAAACAGTTTTCCCTGAAATCGACGGAAACCAATTTCAAGATGGCGGCTCTGGTAGCCATATTGGAAATCGGAGCGCGGCCATTTTCGAAAGGAACCTTTCTCTAGTCACCCCCAACATGCATACCAAAAATCAATTTGATCGGAGAAACAGTTTTTCCTGAAATCGACGGAAACCAATTTCTAGATGGCGGCTCTGGTAGCCATATTGGAAATCGGAGCGCGGCCATTTTCGAAAGGAACCTTCCTCTAGTCACCCCCAACATGCATACCAAAAATCAATTTGATCGGACGAACAGTTCTCTTTTAAATGAACGGAAACAATAAACGGACGACGGACGACGACGACGGACGACGACGGACGTAACGGGTGACGACATAATGCCCCCGACTGCGTTGCAGCGGGGGCATAAAAATGTGTTTCATTGATATTAAAAGAAATATTGAATTTAGTCGCTGTCTATTTACTTTTAACTAAGGGTGTACATGATATGCTAAAAGACGCACTGGCAGCAGGGACATTTGTGGTACCAACCATTTCCAGAAATACATTAGGTGCAGGAAATGAAGTTGAATTTCGTATTTCGTACTTCGTGGTTTGTCAGATTTGCGAAACCTCACTGTTATTATATATTGATTTACGACGTGTGGCGGCGATTCTAGCCCAGGATATTTATCAAAAACAAGGGGGAACCTAGAACGAATTGCTACAGAATTTATTTTTGCTTTATATGGTTTAGTATACCCCTCAAAACATCACATAAAAAGTCCCTTCAAATCCGACCCCCTGAAGTGCCCATTTATTTGAGATCCTACATTAACTCCTATTACAATGTTTATGGACTTCTATTACAAATTCAAGTGTGCATGTACTGCTAACATTTTCCTCGTCCGTTTTAGACCCTAAAAATGTATTACCAATAGATAGAAATACGGCACCTCTGAGTCAGATAGGCTTGATTTCAACATTATATATTGTGGCTGTGTTGTACAAATGACATATTACGTTATATTTTGCCCCAAATCAACAAATTTGCCGTTTTTACAACAAATACGAGTTTAATGATGTTCTAATCATGTCTATCTGACTAAGAGGTGCCATATTTCTATCTATTAGTAATACATTTATAGGGTCTAAAACGGACGAGGAAAAGGTTAACAGTGCATGCACACTTGAATTGGTAATAGAAGTCCATAAACATTGGGTGACTTCACAATTCCGTGTGTGTTATGTGTTAGATGTTACTTCAACAGATCTGTAACGGATCTGTTACACTAACACCTAATTCTGAAATCGATACAAACACCGCTTTGACACCGATGTTACAGTGGTGTTAGGTGTTACAGATATGTTGAAAGTAGTCAATCTCAACACGCTTGTTACACTAACACCAACACCTAACAGGTCCTGTTACATGAGGTGTTGATTCAATCTCAGCAGCCTGGAATCTGTTAAGATTAATTTTGCTCTAATTTTGTAATTCCTTCAGATATCTTGTGGCTGTTTATGGTAATGAGGTTAAAAAATTGTCCAGTTAAAATAAAAACTGTAAGTTTTCGTTTCTTTTAATGAATACAGATTTTTTAAAAAATCCTTAACACTAACCTCTAGAGGTTAAGACGGTGTAACACCGTCATGATTTCAGAATTGGGTGTTGACAGATCTGTTAGCGGCCATTTTATTTAGCTGTGGTCAACAAGAGGCACTCGAAATGATGTTTGAGCCATTTCATCAAGCAACAGCAATTGCTCGGGATGAGAATTATGTTAGATTAGCAGCACGAATTACTGAGGCACCACATGGTACACATGAGGCTAACTGAACCACAGCTGGAACGTCTGGTCGATGAATTCGGTCATGAGTAGTGGAGGGTGACTAAGGTAGGGCAAGGTACCAGACGGCAGATGATGGAGATGTCTTTAGGCCTACACTAGGGCTCCTCTGATCACAGGGTAATATTTGAAATCAGTCAAAATGCCCCTGGAATTAAACTAGTAAATATCAAGTGGACGACAGGATGACGACACCATGTCAACCTGCTGTCGACACCGTGTCAAGATGGTGCTAACACCATGTTGAATCTGAGCAGCATGTTTAGGGTCCAGGTTAGCAGATTTCTCAACAGATCTATAACATTAACATAACACTGACACCTAACATGCAACACACACGGAATTGTGAAGTCACCCAATAGGAATTAATGTAGGATCTCAAATAAATACCAATTACGGGCACTTCGGGGGGTCGGATTTGAAGGGACTTTTTATGTGATGTTTGGAGGGGTATACTAAACCATATACAGCAAAAAGAAATTCTGTTGCAATTTGTTCTAGGTCAAATCATATTTTTCCTGGACTATTCTCTCTGTAGAATCCAAAGGTACCGTTCTTCTATGTCGCGAATCAGTCACACCACTGTTTGGACACTATAGTAGTGTCATGGATCATTAAGCATTGAAAGAAAACAGTGGAAAAAATAATTCATACATGAGAGGTGCAGGTTCAGGTTCCGTTTTAAGCTAGGTGCACACAGAGCTTAGTGCTTGCGCGATCTTAGCCGCAGCCGTAATCCGCGAAACCTTACGATCACGCAGTCCTCTAAATCGTTGCGCCACTGTGTGAACACGAGGGCGCAAGGATCTTTGCAATTAGCACTTGCGCGGTATCGGGCCTAAATTTGGCGGGGTTGGCGCTTGCGCAGTGCCGGTATAGACCTAAATTTGGCGGTATTTTCAATCGACAAAATGGCGGCTACCAACCACGTCCATATTATTGCATCGATCTTGTTCATTTTGAGGAGAAGGCGGCGCAAAGGCGCAAATACAAGGCCTCGTGCCGGGAAATTCGGACCCGCAAGTGGTTGCGGCGGCCAGTATGTGGGGCATATCACACCCTCTTAAGAGAACTTGAAGAAGAGGACGTTTTTTCGTATAGAAACTAGGTCTACGATCGAATGCTGCCGCACAACTTCCAATTCATTTGTGATTTGATCAGTCCCTAGTCCCGTTAGTGTTCGGTGTCGTTCTGCTATGAGTTTCTTTATTTCGGGAAAATACGTGGAAGGCCTGTGCAATGATACATCATGACGGTGCAGACGATACAAGTGTTATATCTGCCAGTGTTTCTGTGGGTGAGTGTGTCCCCTTGTTGTTTGGCAAACGCTAGCAGATAGATAACATGTTTCTCTGTGTGTCCCTCTATTGTCAAGTTGCCGCTTATTCCGTCAGACAATAGGAGGGGAACACTCACAGATGGGAAACACTGGCAGATGTGACACCGGCATTATCACATCATCGATGTATGAATACAACTTTCGGAAACGTACCGGTGGTAGTGAATTCTGAACTCGCTCCCATGCTGGGCCTAGGCCTATATGCTATGCACTCATCATGTACGACGAGGCTCCCGCCCGGTTCGCAGTTGTTCGGCTGTCTTGACCGCGAGAGGCCTAGGGTAGGCATATGCCCTACCTGTTATTTTTAATTCTTTCGCTATTTCATCGATTGATCTCATTCTTTTCAAATGGTCTTTGAATTCAGGTATGGTTGTATCGTAGAGATGAACATGCTGGCGCCACAGGGACACCAACAGTTTATCAGTTTCATTGCTCCACGATGTGGTACCCTCCTCAACGGTCCGCTGCCATCTTGATCATGTGACAAAAAGCGGCAATTTGATTGGTAATAGTGGCAAGACATTCCCGCGCGGCCTTGCGTCCCGTAGGTGGTCGGCGGCAAATATCAAAAAATTTTGATCCTTACGATTCTGCCTGCGCCTCGGGACGCAAGCACTAACGGCTTACGGCCTCAGGTGCACACATAGATTTTTTGGGCCTTGCGTGCTCTCGAAGAGGCTTGCGGCTAAGATCGCGCAAGCATTAAGCTCTGTGTGCACCTAGCTTTAGGTGGTCCACAATACTTAGCAATTTCCACCGAAGCCTGTGTCACACTTCCTGCGGATTTTCATCTTGTGATTTGCAGGATTGGGGTACGGGCGGATGGGGGTTACTCATTGACCCGGGCTAGCGGAGAGCCACAATAAACCAAGCACGATATATCACAAGCGGAACAAAGGAATTGCCGTCAGAAAATTCATCTCTCATATTCCCCGACCCTTCACAAGTAGACATCCTTCAACATTAAGAGTATTCAAGTTACCTCAAAGCAACGTCGACCAATCACGGCGCGTCATTCACCGTCACGTGTCCATGCGATAATTTTTACTATTCCATAGCTATATTTCACGGCATACCCAGTGCCCTATTTTAATGAAGTTGAAGTATGATAACTGCGCCTCGTGAAATAATCTTTTTCACCGTTGAATAATTTTGACTATTCCATGGCTTGTCGTGCAATATTTATATAATTCGGCTTTCTGGAATAAACGCAACGCAACGCAATCAACGCAATGAACCTAGTTCCTATTTTACCCATTGGCCGCTGCTTTGGTAGGCGAAGTAAGCACATAACATATGCGAGGGTCGAGGATTGATGCTTCCGGCAAGGGACCATTCATTGCTGTATCAATCCGACAGTCATGATAGTCTCGGGCAACATATTGAAACGTTCATGGCCATCTTGGTGTAACGCACTCACCTGGTATGCGCGAGCCTAGCATCTCCCAATGATCCCATAGGGCCTACTGGTCTCCTGTCCAACCTACGTACACTTAGTGGCAACTAGACTGATACTCTGCTGAGCTCTGATACAAGTACAGGTAGTGAGCCAAAAATGTCCGCCGTCTTTTTCATCACTTGCGAAGTTTGACGAGCTGCAACATCATTACCAACCATTCATCAAGTAAGAGCCCATTCTTGAACGCATTCCTTTACGTGTAGCAACAGCCTCCACGCCAAATTAATAACTTGGAGCATTCAGATTGAGATAGGCCTAGGTAGATTTGAACTTCACGTGAGCTTGGAAACATGATCTATGCATATGACACGACTCGTGCCTATTGCATGATGTACATGACGTCGTGACGACGTGTAGGCCTACACGTGTATTGATCGATCGATCGCCAGTTCGCCGTCAAACATTTGAACACCGCCATCTAGCGTCGACATAACACAGCAGCTAGTCATTTGGAAACAGTGATTACTCCCATTGCGCTGCATTGCGTTGCGTTGCGTTTTTTCCAGTAAGCCATATAATTCAAGGGAATGCTAAGAAACATTTAGAATTACCATGTTCCCAGTAAATTCTAAAGCCTGCTTTTGTGACACCGCCATCAGAAATAAATTTGACGTCCAACTTGTTAGCTTCGTAGGTGGTCGCTTCAGGAACTGTACTGCCACACAACCTTTTACCTGAAAAGTATGAATCGGAACTCTGATGTTGTGTGTGGACGGAGTAACAAATAAACCCACAAAGGGCCGATTTAATAGACGTTTGCTGAGCTAACCATTGGTTCCACCAAAAATAAATAGGCGTCCGAAAAATGTACAACTAAATTTTTCACCAAAAAGCCCCGTTTTCTAAGCTCTGTATAGCACTTACTATCCATCCAAACCGGGCTTTTCGGTGAAAATTTTGTTGTACACTTTCCGCATGCCAATCTTTTTTTGGTGGAACCAATGGTTAGCTTAGCAAACGTCTATTAAATCGGCCCAAAGATACCAAACGATCTGATCACCACCGAGCCTCGTCAATTGCATGAGAAACCTATGGAGCTTTCGATAAACTCTGACTCTACACAAGATGACCACGGAGCGAAATCGACTGTTGACGCCAGGTGTGCGCCTGACAGCGATCCGTGGAATCTTCTCCAAGGACCGGGATGTCAGTTTCATTTCAATAGTTGTAACAGAACAAAATATTGTTAACTACAAGCAGTATTTGGATAATGTGCTAAATGAAGTGACAAGATCACGTGACCTCAATGAATGTCGAAATCTAACTTGTAGTGATCATGACAATGAAATCGAACTCTTTCATAACATCTGATCACTTGATACATGGTACAAGGAACTTAGACGAATGTATTGCGTTCCTATTTACGTCAATGTTGACCCATTCTTACATTCCTAAATCATTTAGAAACTCGATTATCATCCCTATACCCAAGAATAAAAGGAAATCTCTTAACGACGCAGAAAATTATCGTGGCATCACTCTGAGTAGCATCCTAGGAAAGGTATTTGACCATATCTTAATAGAAAAATGCCCTGACATTTTCAGCTCCTCAGAACTACAATTTGGTTTCAAGAAAAAGAGCTCCACCACACAGTGTACCTTTGTGATGAAACAAACCATAGAGTATTTCAAGAGTAGTGGCTCATCTGTTTATGCAATGCTATTAGACGCCAGTAAGGCATTTGATAGGGTACAATATGTGAAGTTGTTCAAACTTCTGTTGAAGAAGGGATGTTGTCCTTTGGTGGCTAGATGGCTGGCTAAAATTTATACATGCCAGCAGGTACAGGTGAAATGGCGTGACACCTTNGAGCCATTGCTTGTGTGTCACATCCCGAGTCTTTGTATAAGTCTTTCAGAGTTACGGTGGCCAAATCGGACTTCAGTAGATTGTTCGACGAGAAAATGTGGCCAGACGGCATACGAGTTAGGAAGTATATCCTACCCCGGAGAGACGGGTGGCGGAACGATTAAATCGTAGAATAATGCTGATATTACTTGTACTGTTGCTTTGGCCAATAACTATGACGCGGATTGAACAAATTTCCTTTGCTACATACAATTCTCAAGGTCTAGGCCCAGGACGATTTGAATATATCAACAATCTGATGAAACGTTATGAGTTTTTACTAATCCAAGAACATTGGTTATTTGAGGACCAACTGTCGATGTTTGAAAATGAAATAGCTGCATGTAGAATTCATGGTAAATCAGGTATGGACGCGCGCAATCTTTTGCGGGGTAGACCATACGGAGGAGTAGCAATGGCGAGATAATATCGCCCAAAGAGTGACGCCAGTATTGGACGAATGTAAAAGGTTGTGTACAGTAGTTATTGAACTTGGCAACAGTAGAATAATGTTATGTAATGTATATATGCCTGGGGAGAATGATAATGAGGAATTTGAAGAGGTATTACAGGTTGTAAATACACTCGCTGTTACTGAAAATATCGATAAAATTATATTGGGTGGAGATTTTAACGTAGATAGGGCTAGAACTCGGCTTAGAAATACCCAATACCTCGAATTCTTCATTTTCAATGAATCTCTCAGGTCAGCTTGTGAACTCAATGATATTGATTACACATTTGAAAGCAAAGTGCATGGTGGTAAATCAACTATTGATCACTTTTTCCTATCAGACAATCTTCATCAACTGTTGGTGGAGCACAAAGTATCCCATGACCCCGATAATTTCTCTGACCACTCACCACTTGGGATTAAGTTAGATTTGGCGGTCGAATTTGAGAACACCAACATTATTGAAAATGGCGAACAAGTCAATAATTCACCAAACTGGGAAAAAGTAACAGAACAAAATATTGTTAACTACAAGCAGTATTTGGATAATTTGCTAAATGAAGTGACAAGATCACGTGACCTCAATGAATGTCGAAATCTAACTTGTAGTGATCATGACAATGAAATCGAACTCTTTCATAACGAAATCGTTAATGCATGTATTAAGGCTGGTAGTGAATGTCTCCCAAGGANCATGCGATATTTTGGCATAATTTATGGAAAACGGCAGGGTCTCCCAGACAGGGTATTCTTGCCGACATTAGGCGAACCACAAGGGCAAGATATCATCATGCTGTGAAAGTATTGTCTAAAACTAACAAAAGAAATGAAAGTAACAGAATTGCTGAAGCTTATATCGATAAAAATGATAAAGAATTTTGGAGATTGGTTAAAAATAAGAATGGTAACAAGAAACAAAGGGAAATAAATAGAATTGATGAGGCCTCTGACCCACAGTCAATCGCAAACAAGTTTGCTGATAAATATGAAGCTATTTATTCATCTGTAGGATATGATCAAGGTGAAATAAACGAAATGTTTCAACAGTTAGATGTCAAAATTGAGGAACAGTGTAGACATAACAACTGTCAGTGCGAAGAGCACATTATTAGTCCAGAAGAGGTTCGACGTGCCATTAAACGCCTCAATAAAGGAAAGCATGAGGGCACACGGTTATTATTCTCTGATCACTTGATACATGGTACAAGGAACTTAGACGAATGTCTTGCGTTCCTATTTACGTCAATGTTGACCCATTCTTACATTCCTAAATCATTTAGAAACTCGATTATCATCCCTATACCCAAGAATAAAAGGAAATCTCTTAACGACGCAGAAAATTATCGTGACATCACTCTGAGTAGCATCCTAGGAAAGGTATTTGACCATATCTTAATAGAAAAATGTCCTGACATTTTCAGCTCCTCAGAACTACATATACAATTTGGTTTCAAGAAAAAGAGCTCCACCACACAGTGTACCTTTGTGATGAAACAAACCATAGAGTATTTCAAGAGTAGTGGCTCATCTGTTTATGCAATGCTATTAGACGCCAGTAAGGCATTTGATAGGGTACAATATGTGAAGTTGTTCAAACTTTTGTTGAAGAAGGGATGTTGTCCTTTGGTGGCTAGATGGCTGGCTAAAATTTATACATGCCAGCAGGTACAGGTGAAATGGCGTGACACCTTNCTGGTTTCATATCTTGTATTACATAACGATTACATCACCATTTCCTGCGACTGTTTGAGGTGGCCAACTGTTGTGAATAGGTAACAACTCTACTCTAAAATACCTCAAACTAAACATTCATAAAATTTAGGTTCTGTGCAATTTGATTGCAAAATAGGCCTAGGCCTAAAAATATCAGCGAGGATGCTCCTGTAGCCGATCATAATACTACAAATAGACCCGGACTTATTGCCATTCCACTAGAGAAACACCATTGTTGATCCGCATCTAATTTAGATTCGGAGTATGCTATCCGAGCTTAATAGATCCGCACTTAATAGAACCGGACTTATTAAACACGGAAATTCTGTAAATGGAAGCAGAATAAGAACGGACAAATACCGTTTTTTTGGTAGTGGAAGTGCAGCTTACATGTATATGACATTGATATCGCATCCACTTGCTTTCACTCGACAGGACGTATAGTCAGGAGAGAATTCACGGGCGGTATGCAGCTTATCATCACAGTGGGACATGGTACGAAACAATACATGGCAATAATGACCATAATCACACTTATCCGGACCTACAAGTTAGGAACCAATGATCTTAGCCTGTACGTTGTCGTCTACAACGGCCAGGAAGCCAAAGTCATCACTTTTAAAGACGAGGCCGGTATTGGAGTCCAGTTGCAGAGGCTTTCTCAATTTGCAATGATGGAGTACACCAGCAAAATCAATACTGAGCTCGTATTTGAAAGGATACTGTGGGTGGTCAGAACTTACTTCGTAAGCGGGAAACCAAGTGTCCTTTGGATGCTGTCAGAAACAAAGGTAAGATGAGACTAAAGCCTCGCTTATGTCGCCCTACGCTGTGATAGAAACAGCGTCAACAAGTTGCAACTGGTAACTTATGTCGCCACTGAGTAGAAAAATACCGATCGGTCGCAACCTCCTGGAACTAGTTTATCGCCGTCTTTTGAGTGCTTATGTCGACACAGATTTCTTTTGATTTTAAGTAACGTGGTGATTCGACGCTCATGTGATCAGTCAAAATGGCGTCGTCACGTGGAATATAAAGCTATTTTCATTGGCTGTCTTCTCAGTATACCGGTTCCTCGCTATCGTGGGGCGCTTATGTCGACTATGATAGACTATGATCTATATGATGTTATATTTAATCCTTCAAAAAGCCAACTGGTTCTTTTTGGTGACGACCAGATAAACGAGACTCCCTTGCAGTGGGGCGNGATGTAAAATATAGATTGTTTAAGTCATTTGGAATGTCACAATATGGTTGTGTCCTATGGGACCTCTCTGAGAGAAAGCTTCCCAGATTTCTTACTGCATGGCGTAAATGTATCAGAAGGTTATATAGATTACCGAGGAGGACGCACTGTCGACTACTAGCGGGCATTTGCCATGACCAACCTCCAGACGTCCAGCTATACCTAAGGTTTTATAATTTCATGCGTTCTGCTTTAAAGAGTTCTAACAGTAGGGTTAAACTTTGCGCCTCAATGGCGGTGAATGGTGGCCGGTCAGTAATAGCACGGAACCTGAATATAGTGTGTAATGCATTTGGTGTTAACAAATATGTAGTCGAAGAAGTACAAAATAGTGAGCTTCTGCAAGCGCCCGGTTAGGCTCTACGACGACGTTTATCTATTGTGTGAGTGCACCCAAACAATAGATAAACGTAGTAGTATGGCCTAACCGGGCGCTTGCAGAAGCTCTCTAATATTGACCTCGGTCATACGGCCAATGCCATATCCGAATTAATCAGGGACCTTGTGACAATAAGAGACAGAAATGTGTATGATTTCCTTGAGAAGAGAGAAGTTTTAGAAATGTTGGAGTTCATCTGCGTGAACTAAAAGAAGCTAGTCATTTATATGTAAGGTGTTTAATTACACGAATATCGGGATGTAAACCTGTACTGGACTGTGGTCCCTTGCACTTCATCTTTGTATATGCACTGCACTGTTTAGATGTTGTACATGTGTACGAAATAAATAAATAAATAAATAAATAAATAAATAAATAAACAGGATACAGTGTTGTCAACTAGTCGCTGAAGTTGAACACGTCCGATTTTCCGGATCTGGGGCCTGATTCACAAAGCATGCACTTAGGCTAAGTGTGGTCTCAGTGTACTCTTAACTATTGTTCATAAATCCCCACACAATAGTTAAAGGGCCTCTAGAGGCAGCTCGCCATTAGGCTACTATCAGTACCGGTTCTTCAGCTAGGCGGCGCCACTTTAACGTTAATCACCATTACGAGGTCAATTTCCTCCGCAAGGTGACGCCTCCACGATGTTCTGGCTTACACCTTTGCCCCCAAGCTAAACTATTCCGCAGCGTGGAACTATT
>NMRB01004248.1:0-18094 GCA_002633025.1 Notospermus geniculatus
TGTCAGGCTTTCAAAAAAAGAAAGGTCATACAGTAAGCCACTTAGAACTGCATATCAAGCAAGCAGCGAATAAAATATATTCGAAATATATTTGAAAAATTCGAAATTTTTCAAAAAAAATGACCGCTGCTATTTTCGCAAACTGTGTATTTTCCCGATAAATTCCACTACATGCACGTACACTTGCCCGAGTAATCGCAGATGGCGTTCACGTCGTCTTGTATGCAATCAGTGATAACTTGCTCCTTGTCTTCATGATATCTCAAATATCAATTTTGCGATTTTGCTATATTTGGGGATTTTTCAAGATTTGTAGGTGTTATACCGAAGATTTCCCACCATGTTGGGGGTTGAATTGATGTCTACTTTTTTAGTTGAGATTTTCCAGGGTGCTAGAGTTATTTAAAACAAATACAGGCACAACGACTATGTTGTCAAAAAGCATATTTTTATAGAAAATTATACTATTCAGTAAATACATGTACTTAATGTATTCTTGTAATACGCACTTAGTTTCACAAAATTCACGTTATATTTACGTGACCGAAATTCCCGCCTTCAAAGACCAGGACCCGTATTCATAAACGTACTTAAGTCAAAGTATGATACCTATCTTTTGTGTTGAACAAAGGATAAGTGTCATACTTAGACTTAAGTAGTTTTATGAATACGGGGCCTGGAGGAATGAATGGAACATGAATGGACTGCCACTTGTATTGGGCGAGAATGCACTAACAAACACGACCTCTGATTGGTCACTTCGTAACAACGCTTGCTGTGATTGGTTCCCATTGTAGCCTTTGATTGTTGTGACAGAAAGTAAACTGCTTGTTACAGCTTCCCGGGCAGTTTCCATGCTGCCCGACATACATCTCCTGCAATCCTGTGTGCAGAGTACAGATTGTACAGTAGATTGTACAGCATATGTACAGCTGAACACGTTCATCATGCACTGTACACAAATGTTGTTTATTACACCCTAGACACTCCAGTGCCACAGTCAATCTCAGCCTACAGCTGAAAGGGTAAATGTCGTCCTGGGTACATACAAAGATTACCCAGGATCTCAATCTTCACTAAAACAATACCCTGGGTGTAGTTTCGGTAGGCGAACATCACCCAGCTTCCATGGCTTCCGCAATCTGTGCCTAAGAACGAGTCCTATTTAAAAATTCCGTGGAATCTCGCGGTCTCGCGCCGCGGTACATGTTTACCGCATTCGTTTACTTCCACGAGCTAGCTCGGAACAGGCTCTACAGCGTTCGTTTACACCGGAACTGCGTCATCGGGCCTTCCTCGGACCAGGCGCGACTAGCCCTACTCGCCGAGGTGGGCTTCTCGTGTAACCTTCCCAGGATGCAAAGCGGGATGTCACTTCCGATCATGCATGTCATGAGATGCACACAGCCCTCGCATACATCTGATCAGTGTACATCGGCGTGCAAAAGTAATCGAACGCTGTCGTGTTAGACACGAGCAAAGTGTCATGGCGGATATGACAGCCAATCACAGCACATTTTTCTCGTGTCTAACACGACAGCGTTCGATTACTGGCTGTTGTGCGCACGCTCAGCTTGTCCTTCCGGGGCTTGCCCGAGGAAGGCCCGAGGAAGTAATCGAATGCGGTAGTTGAGTGTAGCTGTTCATGACATTCTTCAGGCGGTCACGTGACCACGGGCGAGACAACCACGAATCCAGGTGTCATACTACGATGCTGGGTGATGTTCGGCTACCGAAAGTACACCCAGGGTATTGCTTTAGTGAAGACTGAGATCCTGGGTAATCTTTGTATATACCCAGGACGACATTTACCCTTTCAGCCAAACTACATGTACTGACAAAAGCATAACATTCTGTAAAAGATGTTTTGCACTGCTGTTTGACGCCTTGCATGGCGACCACAACTCTCTGCCTCAATAGGGGTCACTAGTGGATAAAACTATTGAAATGAAACTGACATCCCGGTCCTGATCAATTTCCAACACAAAAGGCGTCCATTGTATAGGACTTGGGAACGCCCACAATCAAGCAATGATGACAAAATGGTCGCACTACAAAACACCTGTCAAGCCGTAAGCGAAAGGCCTACCACTGTGTACGGCTGTTTTCGCCTGCCCACAGAGGCGGTATTATTATGGGGTATTCTTACTGGTGAGAAGATACAGTATATTCTTATGATAGTGTTTTCCATTCTCACCTATTGGTTGCTTAGAAACAAAAAGTGAAAATATTCCCCACATAATCGATACACCGGTTTTGTTAATTGTTGAAGACGCTGAGAGCAACCCAGCGCGTGCTTACTCCGGCGAAGGACCATTCTTAAGAGCCTCGGTGACCTGTTACAAATGTCCCAGACGGGCCACATCCTATATTGAACGATAAAATATTATGTTAATATTGACATGTCACTCTGGAATAGCGTTCAATCAATCAACCGTGGTCTATACTGACAGTCAATTTTCCAACCAACTCACTCGGAGCAGTATACATGAACACAACTACCTCCCTTGTTGGACACTTCCATCACTGGGACACCTCGATATTGAGGACGCAATGTTTACTCTAGAGTGGTGCAGCGGGAAGATCGGCATCTGTCACCTCTGAGGCCCCGGGTTCGATCCCCACTCTGGATCGGTAAACATGTGATGGAGAACGACTCTCCTTTTGGCATCGTAGGTTTCCTCCGGGGACTCCGGTTTCTTCCTACATTACATGCCAATGGGTCATATCAAAAATAGATATCTATTTTTGGTCTTTATCTATTTTTGGTCATATGAATAAAGACTAGTAAATGCTTTTACTTGAATTTTGCAATACAAGTACTAGGTAATGCTGTACAAATCTGAAGTAAAAGCATTTGCTAGTCTTTATTCATATGACCAAAAATAGATCGCAATCTATTTTTGATATGACTCAATGGGCCGTGTTTTAGAACGTTCCTTACATTAAGGTCCACTTTAAANGGCAGCTTACAGAACGTAGAACAATAGTTTCTAGGCCTATAACCTGTATAATGCAGAATTTGTACGCTGATTTAGCTAAACACCCTTATTGAATACGGCCCAGTATATTCGTATGATAGTGTTTTCCATTCTACCTAAAAATTGGTTGCTTAGATACAAAAAGTGAAAATATTCCCCACATAATCGATACGCCGGTTTTGTTAATTGTTGAAGACGCTGAGAGCAACCCAGCGCGTGCTTACTCCAGCGATGGAACATTCTTAAGAGCCTCGGTGACCTGTTACAAATGTCCCAGACGGGCCACATCCTATATTGAACGATAAAATATTATGTTAATATTGACATGTCACTCTGGAATAGCGTTCAATCAATCAACCGTGGTCTATACTGACAGTCAATTTTCCAACCAACTCACTCGGAGCAGTACACATGAACACAACTACCTCCCTTATTGGACACACCTCCATCACTGGGACACCTCGATATTGAGGACGCAAGGTTTAGTCCATGTCAGGGTGTGCAGTGGGAACAACGAC
Organism: Notospermus geniculatus; assembly: GCA_002633025.1. Taxonomy (NCBI): domain Eukaryota; kingdom Metazoa; phylum Nemertea; class Pilidiophora; order Heteronemertea; family Lineidae; genus Notospermus; species Notospermus geniculatus. The sequence continues at coordinate 3,500 of NMRB01004248.1, forward strand.
CCCTGTCACCTCTGAGGCCCCGGGTTCGATCCCCACTCGGGATCGGTAAACATGTGATGGAGAACGACTCTCCTTTTGGCATCGTAGGTTTCCTCCGGGGACTCCGGTTTCTTCCTACATTACATGCCAGTGGGTCATATGAATAAAGACTAGTAAATGCTTTTACTTGAAGTTTGCAATACAAGTACACTAGGTAATGCTGTACAAATCTGAAGTAAAAGCATTTGCTAGTCTTTATTCATATGACCAAAATAGATCGCAATCTATTTTTAATATGACTCAATGGGCCGTGTTTTAGAACGTTCCTTACATTAAGGTCCACTTTAAATCTATTGTTCTCGATGGTTTTACAATAGACTTAAGGTCAACTTTAATGTTAAGGAACGTTCTAAAATAGGCCTACGACCCAATGTCTCAATCACGATTCTCAGGACGTCTTTCAATCAAGGAGGGAATTTGACGGTCCCCTCATGAACCATCTGGGTCTACATGTACTAGTATTCGCACCTTTCTCTGACCCTGAACTAATCGGCCCGTTTTCCCTGGACTGTCGGCGGAGAATATATCCTCCGCTGCGTGTAGCCAATCAAAACTTCGCTTACAACGCGACCATGGCCGTGTGCTCAACCTTGGGCCCTGCCACACAAACCGCCGCTTCAGTTTCACCGAAATCTGCAAGCAGCCACCTCTCTCTCTGAACTCAGCGCCTTATAAACACATTTCACATTATTTTTCTACCGGCGAATCTCGGGTGTGAAAAATAACGTCATCATCTGGTCCCCCGGGGCGGATCCCCGCTCGATTATTATGCATAATTTAATTTGACAGATAGTCATGTTGCTATCTCTCGTCGGGAGTTGGTAAAAATTGTATTTTTACCATACGTGAAGCTTTGCTCTCCAAACTGCAGTATCGGACGCGAAAGTCTTCCTCGAATAGATCATTCACGATGAACGCCGGTGTAACGTTTGCTAGTGTTTCAGGATGTCAGTGTTTCCCTTCTCTTTGGGAAACGCTTGCGTATGGCTGCGTTCCTAACATAGGACTACCAGTCTTTCACACCTGTAAAACTAACTTTACGTCGGTGCACGCTATTGAAAACCATCGTATCATGTCAAGGACGGCCGAGTGTGACGTCATATTCGTTAACGTTTACGACAATCGTAAGCCGTCTAAATGTCTCTAATACCAGTAGGATATACACCTCCAATAGGGAGGTTTAGAAATCAAACGATAAACGTAAACTTTATGACAACGTTATTTTTCATACTACACATTAGCCAGATTTTATATTGCATTTTCGGTACAAAAATAACGTCGTCGTTAACGTTTACGTTTATCGTTTGATTTCGAACCTCACTATTATTACATATCGTTCCTCATGTCTGAATAACCCAACTTGGAACGGCAGAAAATGCTACTATTGCGATCAATACGGTACCAGACCTTTACCCATCCACCATATTCTGAAACCATCCATGTGCTGATTAGTTGCCCGTGGATGACAAGTCGGGTAATTTGAACTGACACCGAGTGACAAATTCCGATCGAACCCTCGGTCAGTTTGTCCTTGTGGGCTGGTAATTGACTTAATGCGAAATGGTCTCGCCAGGTGGCAGCAGGAGCCCTTAGCGGGACCAATCAGCGTTGATATTCCTAGATTAGTTCCAGGTCTCACCGGCAGGGTTACATACTGGGATCAGTAGCGGCTGCCGTCAATAATAAAGCGATTGAGGAACCCGCTAACGTCACAACGTGGCGCTGCGAGCGATGTGACCGAAATCTCTTTTTTCTAACGTTATTTCCATTTATTTCTGGCGTGAAAATAAACCATTTGTGTTGGTCGCATGGCAGTAAAACTTACATCATCATGTAGCAGATGAAATTTTCTTTTAAACTCATTCCTTTTTTTCTTAAAATTAAGAGATCCGATAGCGATTAAGGACAACGTCATTTGTGTCATTCTTCCTGTAGAAAAATGTACAGGAAATTTGTTCATGACGCAACGTCAACACCGAAAACAACGTCAATGACGTCGTTTCGGTACAATCGCTCGCAGCGCCGACCTGTCGGGATAAACCGCAGGGCGGGTTCCTCATAGACAAGGCATCGATTGGTTAAAACCCCCTAGGAACGAGGTCGGCATCTGCAGGGTCTTAGCCAATGAGGAAATACTTCAGTGTGACGTAGTCTCTCATTGGCTGAACATGTACGTTTTTATGTTCATCAGCAACTTCCGCTGTCATGCCTCGAAAACAGCACGCAGTAAATCGAACAAAAACAAGAGCAGACAGTTTTTAGCAGACAACGATCTGCATTCACAGGACGTCATGGTGTCACTCTTCAAAGACAACCGCAGAGGAGACAATACGAGACAAGAATAACTGTCATTGTCTTAAAAGGAATACCCCGCGGCGGAGAAATCGTTAGTAATGTCAGTATGCTATCCCACTGGTATTGAAACACACTCCCATCGAGGAACTATCCGATAGGAACGTATGAAACAATGGAGCATCTTTTCCTCTTGGGAAATGTCCGCCGGCCATAGAGGAATGTATCATTTGGTCGTAATGATAACATTGCTGTTGATTAGCAGTCGTTCCAGGACAGTATTGTTTGTTTTTCCGCGGTTTTTCAATTTCATGGCTATAGGGTGTCCCACAACGATTCACGTTTCTCTCTCGCCATGTTCTGAATTCTCGTCACAACGAGACTGATGACGTGACCTGGAACAGCAGCATAGTTCCGCGTCTCACGTGACCTGGCAAGCCTGGAACAGCAACGTAGTTCCCCGTCTGACGTGACCTGGAACAGCAACCTAATTCCGCGTCTGACGTGAAACAGCGACGTAGTTCCGCGTCTGCTATGACGTAGAACAGCGACATAGTTCCGCGGCTGACGTGAAACAGCAACGTAGTTCCGCGTCTGTTATGACGCACTGCGGTTTACGTAATCTGTTTCAGTGAATCACAAATGACTGGAGCTATTGATAAACACTCGCCTATGGCGCTCTTCACAAGTATAGAGTGGCACTTGTTTTCATTATACAAGAGCAAAAATTTCGGCTCACATTTGAATTTTTGATAAGAGTCACCGTGAATAAAAACCATTGTGGTAAAACTACGTTCCATTTCCGCATTCCATTCAGACCCCCTACAGATTGTGTCAGACTTAATAAATTATTGTACAACATAAAATATTCTCAATTGGTAAGAATTACATAGCTATCTACAGTAACTGTACAAGAAATGCCTCACGATAGAGGCAAAGTCTGCAACAAGTGCTACGCGGCAACTAGGCCTACTGTGCGTATCACTTCGATTCCTTGTTGGACGAAACCCACTTCTCCTGTGAAAAACACTTTGAATCCCTTGGACAGAACAGATGCCGGCAGATCCGGTTTCCTCCTGTATTGCCTTGTAAAAAGTCCAATCGTCACGAGAGTCGGTGGTGACGTTCAGAACTCTCGTCGCTTCTCGCAGCGCACGAGACAGAGGACTAGAGCACCAACTCATCTGAAATTCAATCCAATTTACCTGAAATTCAGTCCATTTTATCTGAAATTCAGTGGCAGTTCGCCAGCAGTCATACATCGTCTTATCAATTGTCTGCCGCCACAAAAAACATAAAATCTTCAGCAGTCGTAGGCTCAAAACCGATCAAAATCTCGGCGTCAGGATAATTTATATTTCTGTGCTGTCCTCGGGATTTCACCCACGCAACCAAAATGTTCCGGGGCGATTTCCAATTGACTCTGACCATAAACAACATATATGATCAGGGATACGTTCGTATTTTTGACCAAACCGAATGCAGACGACCGTTTACCGTCTGCTCGTCTGGCTTTATTTACGATTTCCATTCCCTACGATGGCGTTTTATTGACTTCGCAAGAAATTGTCTTTCATTTCTTTTCACCACGCTATCGAAATGGTTTTTCCTGATTTACGAGAGCGTTGCTCGGAGTCGAAAACCAAAAAGTCTGAAATTCTGACCTAAGGAATTGAATTCCTAACAAGTTTGTCCGGTTTTGCAGGTAGGATGACGTTCCTTTTTCACTAGACAGAAAACAAGTGTCATTGCCGAATCACTTTCACTCGAAGGCATTTTAAAAACGTTCCCCAACACCAAATCTGGGCCGCCTTTTCCCCAAACCCGTTGTGATCGTCCTAACTTGGTGCACCGTGTGATTCCTCACAACAATTTCACATCGGGCCGCCTTTTATCAAAACCGTTGTTATCGTCGTTAATGATAAACTATCACCATCATTTACGAAATAATCGTTCCTCACTGTTGGACGACTTCAGATGCTTTCACGAGAAATGCCACGGGAGCAATCATAATGAAGCGTTTTGATTGGTCGAAATAATCATGATACGACGGCGTTCATAGGTCAGAAGAATGCCTAAAATCCTCGTTCTTTTTAAATACGGAACAGAAAAAACGATGTCTTGTTTCAAGTATTCAAATATAATGGACCTAAATGACAGATAGGTCAGTGTGAGAATGAAGCATTTTCATAGGTCAGTAGAATGATGAGACGACGACGTTCATTGGTCAGAAAAATGTTGAAAACCTCGTCCATACGAAACAGTAATGATATCCTGCTTCAAGTATCTGAATAATGTCGGACGTGTTTGATGGATAGGTCCGTGGTAATGTCCTCAATGTATAATTTTAACGCGGCGATTGGAACATGTGCTTGTTCTAAAAAATCGTCAAATATTGATGCACTCTGTAGGTTAAATTGACTAGTGCATCTTCAATAAGAAATCCATGTAGCAAGACCAATATGCCGAATATGTCTCTGTATAACAAATTATGTAGCCAGTTTCTCGGATTTTCAATAGAGTAGCTTTGGGACATCATCAATCAGCGGCGCTCGTTAGTCAACCTTATACGATATTTTTGAGCGGAATGTCACCGTTTTGTGACAGTGACCATTTGGTATTTCGCTTCAGTCTTTTTAACTTGTATATCTATATCCTATAGTTCTTGTACGTCGATATACTGTCGTACTTAAAGGGCGTCTCTCCCGTACCAAACCAATGATATGAAGCGTTTGTAATCGTTTTATGCGCCCCTGGTGGCGGTGAATGAAACATTTGCTCGTCCATGATTCGCATTAATATTTTATCTAATAAATCCAGTTTTTGAGTGTCATTTCCACATGAAAATCATTAATCACAAAAAAATCTCCGCTGCGCAATCCATCATTGGCGTTGCTTAAAGAGAGTTGTCGGCGCCACTTAAAGGGAGTTGATCGCCGACATGCCGAATAAAAATTGATTACTTTCCGTGCCGTTAATGTACATGTACATGCACTATTTAATACCCAATGGCGGAGATCTTGAAACCGTATTTGCAGTAAATCCAGTGCGAATATTCCTTTTACCGATATTCTCCGTTTAACTGCTTATGAAATAGAAGTCCAACTTGGAGGTGTTGTAATTTGGCCAACGAATTCCGATCGCGAGTACCAAGTACGAAGTCATGAATTAATCATGTCACCTCTCAGAGAAACTCTTAACAATCACCGTATTCAGCTGGTGAATTGCTCCTTTGCCCTCGTGTGGCTTCGTTGATCCAAAGGGGCGATGGTTCCATACACCACTACGAGGTTCATCAAGGAAGTCGTGTCCTAAAGCTAGCAATAAACTGTCACCATTTCGCCCCGTCTTGGTTTTACATCCGCGGAACCTCCTCGCGGCACTGGTAACGGTTACTTTCTCAGCGAATGTCTTTATCACCACTTAGTTTGTCACTCCCTGCAGCCAAAATACACCCGTTTCATCCGTAGTTCGTCTTTTATCAGCACCCACTTGCGTATATACAAAGGAAAGTTGCTGAAAGGGTGAATGTCATGACAACGGTATTCCGGTCTATCTGTATCGCGGTTCTGTTTTTAGAAACAGCAATTCTCTATCGTCTGTTAACAAACAAATTTTGGCGTGTAATATTCCGTTTATGACTCGATAGCTCGTCGTTTCACCTGTCTAGAATCGCCGGTACCCGTTTTATGATCAACCACTGTCTATTCTCACAGGGAATGTAAAAATGGCTTTACGTAAATAAATATTTAACGAATCGCAACTTCCTTTCAAATGAAAACTAGAATCCGCTCCGGTATCATCGCCTGTACGTTCCGATCAATGATACGTGTTTCGATAAAGAATCCGCCTTTTACAAGGCACCGTTGTTATCGTCGTTTACCCATGGGCAAACGACACTGCTACGAACTTCAAGCGTAATCCAGTCCTTTTTGTGATCGCCTTTGTTCCCGCTTTGTTCCCAAAACACCACTCATTCACCAAACGATTCGCTTTGTTTGAGGTACATGTTACGAAGTGAGTACCTCCTCAGTGTATACTCCTTTAATCTCTCTCTATCCATTCAAATAGCAGCAAGCAAAGTCGTTTTTCACATTCCTTACTTGAATCTGAAGTCTTTCTCGCTGCAATCGATTGATAACAAAACATTTAGAAGTATAATCCATCAACATACGAAACTGATAAGGTTTAAGAAAGTGGCCTTTGAACACAAAAACAACCTTTACGTCAAAGTGAAGCTTCGCGGAGATATCTAAATTCCACGTGACCGGAAGCGAATCGATCCCAGGTACCCCTATTTCGTCCTTGACCTCCGTGTTCCGTTTCCTGGTTCATTGTTCGCGAGGGGTGCATTCGGCCTAACTGTACCAGTATCTTGCGACTAACCTTTAGGATAAGTTTTTTCATAAACAGGCCTATAAATAAAGATATGTACTCCAGACTGCTTTCCTCAGACAATGCGCTGTACCAACGTCAATCCCAACCTCCACAAAAAGCGCCAACAGTCCGCAAGTCACCCAGCATCTTGTGTCAAGACTCCTTAAAAAGCGTCTCTCCCCGGTGCTTGGCAAACAAAACTACCCTTTGTACCTTGACAACAAACGCCTTACAGCAAAGGAATGATCGTTGTTTCCTTATTTGCATCGACAGAAAGGAGGGATGCTATTGGCTGACATTTGCAATAGAAAGTCGTGTTGAAACAGACGTAAGGCGGTGGTACTTAGCTATCTTTGGATACCAACGCTTGCAGCTGCTTTGTTGTAAAGTTTTCAACTAATTCTTCGTAATCTTCTTAACAATATCCCGGATTATTTTTCATTATTATGCGTAGACTTTGCACAATCGTTTCTGGATATTTTGAAGTATGCCAATGCACTTTAGGAACACGTGATCACGTGACCACCACCTGACCAATCACGCGTCTAGGACTGTGTTTACGACAATGAGCACGTGACCACAACCTGACCAATCACGCATCTAGGGCTGTGTTTACGACAACGATCACGTGACCACAGCCTGAACAATCACACTGTCGGAGTTTGTTTACGAGGCAACGGTCACCTGGGGCTGGCCTCAGCCTGACCGGTTGTGTTTAAGTCTGCCAAGTAAATCCTCAAATTGTGTGCATTGCCTGATTAAGCCATAGGGTGGCCATAGGGTTTCATGTTCCTCCGCCCCAGCTTCCCAACTGGACACAAGATCCTCATCGCAGAATTCCTTTGTAATAAAATCCCTTTTGAAGCTAATCGCAGACGATGTCCATTTCTCAAAGCATTAGTTTTCCCAATGACACGTTTCAAAGCTCTGTACTACCAAGCCTAGGAGAGGTAGTGAAGGAGAAACGTATGTTGATGGTCAAATTGCGATTTGTCTATGTCTTATACAGAGTGGCTCAGTAAAAATGTTCCACTTACAAAATGGTCAATATCTTTTATAATTTTGTCATTTACCCTAAAATATACATATGTACTTGAAGAGCAAGCTTTCTCGATGAATTTGACACCAGCAGATTCAAAACTCTTCCATGGTTGACTGCACAGGACAAGTTTTATTGACTCATGTGAAATCTGACTTGCGCCAACTTCTCAGTGGTTGAACAGGACAAAGGTACTGGACCCAAGTCCATGCGTTTCTGATTGACCTCATTCCCAGTCCATGTGCAATGTGCACCATGAAATAACAATGTCAATTTCATGTTCACTGTCCATAGCGTAAAGAAAGGATTGGTCATTAGTTCTTGTCCTGATGAACCACTGAGAAGTTGGCGCAAATCAGATTTCACATGAGTCAATAAAAAATTTCACATGAGTCAATAAAATCTGTCCTGTGCAGTCAACCATGGAAGGATTTTGAATCTGCTGGTGTCAAATTAATTGGGAGAGTTGCTTTTCAAGTACATATGTATCGGGTGTCCCAAAAAAAGTGAACCGCTTTTTTTGACAAGTGTTTTCTCAGCGACAGATGAACCGAATTCATTGGAATTTTTCACAGAGTAACCTTAGGGTATCATCAACAAGTCTGCGAAATATCTAGGAGATCGGTCGCAAATTATGCGAGCACTATCAAATTCAAAACAGCATGTCAACACCTGCGTGAACATGATGAAGGTCACATTGCATTAGCTCTGATATTGGATTTTTTAACATGCTGTTTTGAATTTGACAATACTCGCACAATGTGTGACCGATCTCTTAGATATTTTGCGGACTTGTTGATGGTACCCTAAGGTTACTCTGTAAAAAATTCCATTGAATTCGGTTTATCTATCGCTGAGAAAATACTTCTCAAAAAGCGGTTCACTTTTTTTGGGACACCCGATATATTTTAGGGTAAATGCCAAAATTGAAAATGATATTGGCCATTTTGTAAGTGTAACATTTTTATTGAGCCACTCTGTAGAATTGTCATTTTGAACAAAGCAGCGGATACATCTTCCCTGATACCTAAAATAGAATCCTGTACATTTCAACGTTCCTTCCCTGTCTTAGCAGTTCCGAATGGTGACAATCACTGCTGGGTCTTCTTACTGACATTACCTCAGCGGCTTAGCGGTAATGCGGCGACTGGACCATCCTTGTGGCTGGCAGTGTTAATCCGCGGATTAGCAAGACAGTATCCGATTATCGGGTTTTATTCTGTATAGAATCTCCCCGAGGTCCATTCCCTGAAAGCAGAAAGGGAGATGAGGTTAGTGACGACAGACATACCAACAACAGCATGATGGCACAAATGGGGGGATGAAGAGAGGACAGATATGGGCGGTTATATCCGCAAGTATGACGTTACAAAAATAAAGACTTAGTCATGATTGATCTCTGGTTTTGTGGTGCGATCTCGAGTAGCTGAAAAAAGACGTTAGGCGGCGCTGCAGTCATCGGGACGATCGCGTGCGGTAGCCGAGAAAGACGTTGGGCGGCGCTGCAGTCGTCGGGACGATCTCGTGCGGTAGCCGAGAAAGACGTTGGGCGACGCTGCAGCCGTCGGGATGATCGCGACTCGTAGCTGAGAAAGACGTTGGGCGGCGCTGCAAACATACATGTAAGGATGGTCTGGATTCGCAGCAGATCTACTAAAGCTAGGAATCCACTGCTGATCTTTCTGCGTTGCGACTTGCTTTGCAACCTGCTACCTGCGATTGAATACGATCGCAAGGAACTGATACCGGTCGCCGACCGATTGCCGACTGAAATTGACCGCATCTTCGCCATTGGTGGAAATCACGTCTAGCGAGTCCACTACGGCGATCGAGTGCCCAGTTGCAAAGCAAGTCGCAAAGCAAAATCAGGTTAAAAATCAATGGTGGATTCCTAGCTTAATGAGTGATTGCGGCTCAGTATAACAATCCCAGGATCTCGCAACTCGAAAAAGAATTTAAGAAGAACGTCAACATCTCTGGCACCAGATGCGACTCTGTCGACAATAAACTTTGATAAACGTGTCTGCAAATAGGGTAAATTTTATAAATTGCCAAAGTAGTTAGTCATATCAAATTTGCCTTCTTCGTTCATTCCGCTCCTGCAAACAAAATACCCATAAATATTTCGGTATCATTCAGCCCGTGGTATCCATTATTTAGTCCCCATCAAATGAAATCACTTTCTACACGTCAATCATTCCGCTAAATGCGTTATAATTATGCTTTCTAAAGATGCATACCGCGCAATCTCATATCAAAAATTTTTAGGAAAAAAATATTTATTCATTTTTCAACAGTTTCTCATCCGTCTATCCACAAAGTAGTCCCGTCTCTCTCATAAACGAGTATTAATATTCATAGCTTATATGTGATGCAAGTTATCTTGCTGTGGCTGCGTTTGAGATTTTTTACTTTCGATAAAAATGTACAAGGTTTGTGTAATTCTAAGAAGCTTTATCCTCTAAATCGCGGATGAAATTCTATGGTTTCAGTTCTAAGAGTTGCAGATGTTTCAGAGGCGATGTCGATGAGATTGTGTCACTTGTCTCAGCATACGCTGTAAAGCCAGCAGCCCACCCGGGTGACGTCGCAAGCGATCAGGGCCGACCGCACAGGAAGTCCGATAGTGCTGTCGGTACCTGTCGGTGGTTTAGTTAATGGGAAAATACGTTATAACTAACTGCCGACAGGCGCCGGTAGCAGTATCAGACTTTCTGTGCGGTCGGCCCTGATCGCCACCGAGCAAAACCGGCTGTTGACGCTAGGTTGGCATTTCTATTTCCGAATTATACTTCATGTAATAATCTCCAACTTAAACTCTACTATTCTACATAGTTAGAATTATGAAATAAATTTCATTTTCATTCTTCTCGCCAGCGATGCTCGCCCATTATCAAACAGTACCAGACCTGATATCGCCTAGTCTGTGATGCCTGGCAAGAAGCTCGGCGGCGAAAGGGCCGACCGCACAGAAAGTCCGATAGTGCTAACGGCGCCTATCGGCAGTTCATGTACATGTAGTTATAACGCATTTTCCCAACCTCACCGCCGACAGGCACCGAAAGCAACTAATGCCCGTTGAGAGCCAACTCGCACGAACAAATCCCCACGTGGACCAGCGCCTTGGCTTAATAATATCAGAAAACGACTAATTTTTCACCTGTGGGGCTGCAGGTTTTACGAAGAAGCAGAAAAATTCGCGAGGCGCCTTTGATCTTCGGATTTTTTTTACTCTCTTTGTCAATGCGTAGTGTTTTTATAAGTATACCTGGGAATACCTATATCTTCGAATAATCAGACGGCAGAACTGAATAAGCTTCTTAGAATGGTATTTAATCATGATTTTGTAACCCCCGTATTTGCAGATATCTGTATCTTTTCCCAGAAAGAAATGAGCCTAGTTGATAAATGAAACCATACAATATTGAAATACGAGGCCAGTCACGGAGATATTATTAGATATCGTAGGTTGTTTGTCATCGCTCGTGCGTGTGATGCGTTTCGTAGAAAAGGAAAAATGTACATGCTATGAACCTCCCTATTAAAAGAAACTGATCGCGCCAGTCAAAGTGATAAATAGAGGTTCTTCACCGACGTCACAACTCAATGCTAATGAGCGAATTAATACACAATTAGCCGTGTGCTTGGCCATGTTGGCCGTCAGTAATACACTACAACTCTATGTAATTCAGCACTAATTGTCTGTTTTTACAACAGACAGGTGTCATTCAATCATCAGACTGCTGTAGAACATGTGATTTTATTTGACAAATCATATTCTAAGAAACTGAAATGATAAGAAAGGTAGTTTGGAAAATATTCCAGTTAAAATCTGATTTCTTTCAGTAAACCCCACTGACACTGACGGCCAATATGGCCGTCAGTGCCAATGTTATGATATGCTAATTAGGGTGTTACATCACTTGAAGAACATACGGTCCCAATAGGAGCAGTCAGCCACGCATATTGCCAACAGATGGCAGCAAAGTTCTAGCGGACCAATGTACAGGAAAATCTACGTAATTGCTGCTCGATCAATAATGACTGGGTCCGCTATATGCATTGAATTGGGCCGTAGTGACACCTATTGGTCAACTCGCTGACAGCTCCTATTGTCATCGTACGAGTCACCACAGTGACATGCTCTTTTGACAACATCGGGCGAATTTAGTGCACAACAGGAGGAAACCGGTGTAACATCTGCCAGTGTTCCCCATCTGTGAGTGTTCCCTCCTATTGTCTGACGGAATAAGCGGCGACTTGACAATAGAGGACACACAGAGAAACATGTCGATCTATCTGCCAGCGTTTCCTAAACAATAAGGGGACACACTGACCAACAGAAACACTGGCAAATATAACACTGCGCCTGGAGAAAACCTGTGCTGTCACAGGACGTCGGTCTCTATCACATGAAGAGCGAGTCCGAAAGGGATTCGAACCCGGGGCCTCAGAGGTGACAGGCGCGATTTTCCACTGCGCCAACCTGACAGCCTTCAGATTGATTTATCTCTTGTTTATTTCTTGAAGGGACCTGCGGGATAAAGTGACGTTATTTCTCTATGAAAGCTACAGGTAGCGTGCATTTCATAGTTTAATTAGATTTCACCATCCACCGCTATATTACTATGGCTTTTATCCCTGTTCGGCAGCGAATTACGTTCAATTGAATGGTTATTAATCTTTCAATAAAAGTGACTTCAAACAGTGTTTGCAAACAACGTACGAAGGTTCTAAGACTACTTGAAGTATTGATATACATAGTACGTAGTACAGCTAGTATGTGCATGTGTACATAATTTAGTGCTAAAATATACGTGGGCGTCGGCTGGTTTAGGTGTTGCACATCTTGGAAACGTAGAACTCACCTATACAGGGCGTATCAAAAAGGACGTTCAGCGGTGTTTGTCTAAACCGCCGACACTGCGTCCAAAATCTTCAGGGGTAGCGCGTCGGGTGCAAGTCTTACCGTCGTAGGATAGAGATGGCAGCACTAATGGTGAGCCCGAATGCCGACACTGGGACAATGGGGACCCTAGCTCACTGCCTCAATAGGTGTCACTAGTGGTTAGAACTATTGAAATGAAACTGACATCCCAGTCCTGATCAATTTCCCACACAAAAACGTCCATTTTATTGGCCCGGGTTTCGGTGTGCTGCCCTCTATCGTAGCTAGGATCCCCATTCTAAAGCTAGGCGCACTCAGATGAATTGTGCTCAGCCATATTTGGCACAGCTGCATTAGAAACAGCAAAGCCACTAAACTTTGCAGTGTGCCCCTGACATGATGATGGCGCCACGCGGCTGAGCAATCTATATTATAATTGACGGTGGCGCTTTAACTTCGAACACGAACTCCTCCGTGGTTTCTGATCGAAATGGCACCATTTTCACAGGAAGTGTTGAAAATGACATGGGGGTGGCCCTTAAGCGGGTGGCATTACATTTTTTACCCTTAAGCGAATAAAATGCAGGAAGAAACTTCCAATGATTTGCAATGCCCACTAGCCTGGTGTCGCTGGCCACCGTGTAGATGGCGCTGCGTACGCAACACCATCTACACGGTGGCCGACGGAACCAGGTAAATGCATTGTCTTCGACCAGGCAGGGTGATCAGAAAATAGGAACTTCAACACATAAAACTGCTGCCATCTGCTTCCCATAGGCCTATATTATTGTCCGAGGAGTTGGCCCCCACTAAACATTTTCCTCCCACTGACAGAGACGTCCAGCAAAATGCCATCCTCTGGCCACATGCATCCTGTGAATGTGCTCGCCACGGGTACCATGCTAGTATTCTTTGAATCCAAATAATCTGAGTTTGGCACAGCGTAAAGTCTGCCGCACACTGGAGCTATCTGCTGAGCAAACGGTCTCGAATGACTTTTTGCTCAGCAGTCCGCTCCAGTGTGCGGCAGGCTTAGGGCATTCCATGTGAGAATTTCAAAATCGGCTGTGCGCTCGCCCGCACACAGCGGGGCAGCGATTTTGTAGTCTCAGCAGATTCAGCTCCGTCCCAAATAACGCTATGTCAAATACTTCTGAGCACCAGCTGATTCATTTGCGCACGGATCCGGTCCGTTTCAAGTCCGTTTGTAGGAAGTTTTCCGGATACGATAACGCAAAAGTCAATTTGATCCACATTTGTAATTTTTACGGACCTGAATCGGACGAAATCCGTGTGCCAATGAACCCCGCTTAACGCTCTGCCCTCTGCTTGTGCCTAGCTTTAGACCCGACCCTGGGTTGGTCCTTATTGACCAGTCCATGCTACCAAGCGTCTCCCCACCCTGCATGGGTCAAAATTACGTACCCATCGAGCAACAAGTTGACTATTCCGATCAAACGTAGCACACAACTTAATGAACTTACGATCCAATTAACAAACGTAATTAGTTGGAAATCCACTAGAGTCTGCTCGTCGATTAAGAAGCCAAGTTTATCAGACAAAAAATTCCATTCCAAGAACCCCGTCCAATCAAAAGCGATAATAAGTAATTCCTTTTTCGTTTTTTTACGTCGAGTTCCTGGCTAAAACTGATAGCGTGCATTATCGATCGTGGCAGCGGCCACCTTCATTTTATGCGCGGTGTAACGGGTGGATCAGAAACTGTGGGAGGCTGGATGATGTCAGAAACGTACTCACAAATATTTTCTGGAGTGGCTGTTTTGATTGGTTTGTGGCTGGTCAAGACGTCTGCCTTATTCTAGGTCTGAAGTTGCACGAAATCATTGCCTAACACTAATCAGAAGTAAGAAGTCAGTAGTTCAAAGGGGTGGAGTCAGTAGTTCAACGGGTGGAGTCAGTAGTTCAAGGGGTGGTGTCAATAGTTGAAAGGGGTGGAATC
>NMRB01004248.1:28295-39801 GCA_002633025.1 Notospermus geniculatus
AGGGGGATTTTTTCCGGGGGGGATTTTTCCTACATTCCGATATGATGATACAATACCAATAAGCAACCCGTCGGCATCGTGATGACGGATGGATCATACTTATCGGCGTTTGTGGACGCCAACTGATTCATACTGCGCCATCTTACGAGAAACCATTCAACTATCGGCAATATGCCACATTGTCTGTGAAGCCCAAGGATATGCACTATTGCGTTGCTTTAACTGAAAAAATGATCTAACATGTCTAAAGACCACTTGATCGACAGACGGCTTGGCACATCTCGACGCTTTGTACACGGTACAGATAATTGTAATGTTGGGCCTGGGGTACTTCCCGAAGGTTCGGTGTTTTATTTGTAGGGTGACGTGACAAGAAACAATATTTTGGTGTTGTCTCTAGGAAAACCGTATCCTTTCCTACCGTTTTATGAAACGTATTCCGCTAGTCCCCCCGATTGTACCCGGCAGAATCAAAGATCGTCCATCTATTACCTTCCACATGGTCGAACCCGACAAATTATCGATCATAGTCGATTACATAGAATTACCCTATGGTTATAAAAGGATCGTCGTATACAGACCCAGGGCTAGCCGCAATGTTGCCTATTTTGAATTAAAATACAACTGTTCGTATTATTACTCCAGGGCGGACATCACTGGCACGGTTTGGGAATATAAACATAGAGTGTCAACATACTATATTTTGCTATATTTTCGCACTTCGAAAACAGGTTGTTATTTTAAAGAGGGAAAACTATTTGATTTTGCAGTTGGAAAATTCACAGGTCGTATTGTCCTCCCGAGACATAGTTTAGAGTCCAGGTGCGGTGCATTTTGCACC
Source organism: Notospermus geniculatus (assembly GCA_002633025.1). Taxonomy (NCBI): domain Eukaryota; kingdom Metazoa; phylum Nemertea; class Pilidiophora; order Heteronemertea; family Lineidae; genus Notospermus; species Notospermus geniculatus. Next base: position 29,137 of record NMRB01004248.1, read on the forward strand.
ATTTTGGACGGGGAAATGCACAGAAAAAAATAATTGTCTCAGTTTGAGAAAAAAAAGCATCTCCGAGCTTTGCCAATAATAGGAGATCACTTTTGTCTCAAAACGAGATTGGTGTTGTCTCTAGGAAAACCGTATCCTTTCCTACCGTTTTATGAAACGTATTCCGCTAGTCCCCCCGATTGTACCCGGCAGAATCAAAGGTCGTCCATCTATTACCTTCCACATGGTCGAACCCGACAAATTATCGATCATAGTCGATTACATAGAATTACCCTATGGTTATAAAAGGATCGTCGTATACAGACCCAGGGCTAGCCGCAATGCTGCCTATTTTGAATTAAAATACAACTGTTCGTATTATTACTCCAGGGCGGACATCAGTGGCACTGTTTGGGAATATAAACATAGAGTGTCAACATACTATTTTTTGCTATATTTTCGCATTTCGAAAACAGTTTGTTATTTTAAAGAGGGAAAACTATTTGATTTTGCAGTTGGAAAATTCACAGGTCGTATTGTCCTCCAGAGACATAGTTTAGAGTCCAGGTGCGGTGCATTTTGCACCATTTTGGACGGGGAAATGCGGGATGCTGACTTGGACAGCGTCTATTTCATCAACAGGCATATATTCGCTGTTTGGTGCCGTCATCATCAACCAAACTTTATTGTCATTTACGTTACGAACTTTAGGAATACGAGTAGTGAACTGATAGTTACCTTCTCTCCCAGAAAAATATTAAGTTTTGAAGGAACGAAATTTGGATCCGGGGATGCTTATTCGATTTACGACACTTCTCATTTTGTGTTGATTTTTTCCAAGGGAGGTGTAACTACATTTGTTTGTTGGTGTTATACACAAAAGCAGAAGCTTATCAAGAACAAGCAACAATCATTCACACTTCCAGCCAATCATGTGACATTGGAAAACGATAAGATGCACTCTCAGAATGAGACAAATAACTGACTCTAAACCAGTACTAGACGATATACGTCTCAGTTCGAAACAATTATTTTTTTCTGTGTGCGGGATGCTGACTTGGACAGCGTCTATTTCATCAACAGGCATATATTCGCTGTTTGGTGCCGTCATCATCAACCAAACTTTATTGTCATTTACGTTACGAACTTTAGGAATACGAGCAGTGAACTGATAGTTACCTTCTCTCCCAGAAAAATATTAAGTTTTGAAGGAACGAAATTTGGATCCGGGGATGCTTATTCGATTTACGACACTTCTCATTTTGTGTTGATTTTTTCCAAGGGAGGTGTAACTACATTTATTTGTTGGTGTTATACACAAAAGCAGAAGCTTATCAAGAACAAGCAACAATCATTCACACTTCCAGCCAATCATGTGACATTGGAAAACGATTTCGGCACATTCTTAATCCGACTTTGGGATCGTTATTCAACACCAACACGATTAAGGTTATTTAAAGTGCATCTGGGATCTTGTGTTCCCAAAATGCCTATACATCCTGCTGTAACACTCAATTTGGTCACGCAGTCAGTCATCCATATACTCGGAAAGACCGATGATTTTAATACAACACCAACTCTAGATAAATTCTTCGTTGAGGACTGGCAAGGTAACCTGTTGTGTATTTACCCAAAGAGTGTACCTGTGGGCGATTCACATGGGCAGAACCGGGTTAATCTGTATAGACTAGTGAATTGATATCATAAATATGGTCATAAATGGCATTGCTATCGTACGCCAGATGTGAACATATCAGAAGAATGGCGACATCAGGCCAACCCCTTTTGTATCGGGTGGGCCAAAAAAGTGTTACCCGCAATTAATCTTCAGTAAATTCAACACTATGCACCCTGGGCTCTTGATATTTTAGACATGCAATAATATCGATATTGCCCATCTGTTGTAAACATTCCAGACCTAATAGAATTGTTTTGACAGGGCGAAAGAATTAAAAGTATGAGTTTAAAATTTTGATTACGGACTGAAATAAACGATGGGTGGCGCAAAAATTCTAATCAAACTTAAACGCATCATATTTTAATACCCCTCGCTATAACGTACCTCGCTATTACGTACTCCCAGATATAACGTACATTTTCCGTGGATCCGAAATTTTTATCCCAAATATTGTATTTCCTTGAGCTTAGGTCAGTTAACACGAGTTGTCTTCATGCTTAGTTTGGCTGTTATGACTGTATTGTTTTAATCACAATAAATCGCACCAATAATTACCTGTGATCAGGGTATTTTTGGGTATTTTGTAGGCTTTTGTGGGCCTTCCACTACGCACGATACAGTCCCAGCGTTCAGTGTGTCGTTGCATGTTCGAGAGCGCAGGGAGAATTACAATTATTTAACATGCCCAAGCGAAACGCTATCACCGTTGAGACGAAGATAGAGATTTTGGATAAAATGGACACGCCAAGAGGCTTCCTCGCTATAACGTACACCTCGCTATAACGTACATTTTGCATGGATCCCGACGTGTACGTTATAGCGAGGGTTTACTGTAACAACCAAAATATAGAATTTTCTGACATTTCACATGAATACGCCGCAGCCATAGGACGCAGTGACGCGCAATAAGTTTGCACCGCTGCTGCGCATTTTGGAATTTCCCTCGATCCCTTGCCACTGTACCAAATAAATAATTGCCACTTTTTGTCAAGTGATGCTGATAAAATCCCACATACATTCACCTCACATACATTCACCTATTTAGAGTTCTCCGTGGTCACAGGTTTTTGCGGATGTGCTGCGGCTAGTGCTGATGTCAGGTCTACTTTGCGATGGCACAGACCAGGCGCAGGCTGACTTTTCCGGATCACATTGTGTCTGAGGCACGACAGCGTGGANTTACGTCATCTAACATAAAGTTAGCGCTAACACCAAGTTCGCGCTATCGTGAGTTTTGTGCAACCGGTCCCAGAAGTAAACTGAAATAACGTTACAAAAAAGAAATTTCGGTCACAACGCTCACAGCGACACCGTGTGGTGCTAGTACGGCGCCCTCCTCATAATGATAGCCACAGTTGAGTGCTTCTATATAGCGCACTTTCCACTGTGTATTACATAACCAAAATCTCAAAGCGCTTCCAATATTACTCAGGTGTGGTAAAATCTAATGCCCCACCCTCCTGATGTCCCCCTGCATTGTTTGTCACAGGATTAAGGGTCTTGGTCTCTCTAGAGTCCAATTCAATGGTGCCGCTTAATCCGTAAATGTATTGTTGGGGACATCACATATCGGGGGACATTAGATTCTTTTACAGGTGTCTCTCCAGAAGCCATTCTTGGGGACTCAAGGAGCAGCTTCAGCGTTCACTGGATCCCTTCAGACCAGCTGAGAGGACCGATTCGATTGGGAATCGAACCCGCTGCCTCACGGTCACAAATCCGATGCACAAACCACTGCGCTCCTCCTGCTCCCGAAGAAATGTCCAGTGCCTGGTAAAATATCCATCTCTCACTAGTTCATCATAGTCCTGTAACGTCGGCAGTTCAGTGAGAGGATATTGGTGAATTAGTTATCCGGCGGGTTTTTCTCGATTTGGTAAATGTACCATTTGGTGCGAAATCCGAAACGGGCGATATCCCACGCGCCCCTAGGTACAGCTAGATTGTCGATCACACCACCACCGCTGTAAAACGGGCGAGGATGGAAGAAGTAGCGGTGGAAGTTTGAGAGTTTGGGATCGAACTTTTGACCATCAGCCACCTTCCACTTATCTGATCTGAATAAATATAGGAAACCTAGAGTCCGAACCAGAACCTCGCGTGTTCGCCGAGGTTACCATGCGGGCGAGGACGTCACTTCCTTTCTTTTAATTCACGCAAGCCAAATTTGGTTTATACTAGTAATACGGTAGTCTCCGACAGTGAGTGCGACTGGCCACCGGGTCTAATGACTCCGAAGGCTCAGTTTAGTCGATGTTCCCGTCATGTTCAACCGTCGTACGTTCTAATATCGACACAGTGTGATTGTAATTGGGGTCCTTTTCGACTTGACAAATATACCCTCTCAATGAAACTCCAACGAAATTCCACGCACCTTCCGGGACAGCTCGGTTGTCGATCACCATTCCCTCATCCGTCGGATACGGATATCTGGCATATCTGGGTGGCAACTCTCGATGGAAATTTGTGACATTCATCGTAAACCTTGTGCTGTCAGACCACATCCACGCAAAGTTTGATAAATGATTTTTCACAATCAAACCGAACCAAAAACTTGCCGAGTAGGGATAGGTGACCAATCGAGTCAGGACATCAATTTCCTCTGGTGTGTTAGCGCAGGCCAAATTCGGATTGTAATACGGCAGGGACGTGCAGGCTTCCCTAGCGTCCCTCCACCTGTATTTTTTGGGATCTTCGAAGACTTTATAGCACCTATTGGTGCCAGCGTCTCGCCACCCTTCAGGGCAGTTAGTATTGGGTATTATCGGAGGTGGCAAGACTAACGGCGTTGATTCTCCTTTCTTTCTTTTGCATATAAATTGGTATAGGGGTTTCCCACAGTTTTGTGTGAACAAACCAACCCACTCTCTCAGCTTATAGTTGTGCTCCAAAATAGGCCCCACAAATGATATACAAACACATTTTCCGTCACCGATATAATCTATATAAGGAAAGGTTGAAGGGACTGGTTCGTCGTGAGGGCCCCACTCCCATTTGCTGAAATTTCTGAGCCTATTTATACCGCTCCAAAACACATCAGTTATTAACTCACTTGCGTTAAGAATGTGACGAACAACGCTGTCAATGTCAAACTGGAACAACAAGTCACCACCTTCTGACAAACAAATATCCCTTGCCTCATACCACGTGTAGCTCTGCACGGAAGACACCGCAATTTCCCACGATGAATCTGACGATGGATCGTTCCTCCACTCCAAGGGAACCACCGACGACACCGACAACAGGAGCACACTGAACACTATCAACGCTTTCGACATTGTTGCTTGTTTCTCTCTGTTGCCAGACGTAGCATTGAGAAGAAACTGAGACATGAACTTTAAAAGTGTTGTTTTATAACAGTATAGATCCTGGTTCTCTAAGATCTAGGTCGACAAAAACTGGTCACAGGTTCTTTTTACTCCATCCTTGTTTTTCGTTCACTCTTTCTTGGTTTTTACCAATTATCAGAATACTGCACTCTACGGTTAAAAGTGTACCTATGTTTACAAAGTTTTTCCAGGCACTAACCTGAGCGTATTCATCGCAAACACACAGCACCGCCATATTCACTATGTCTGCTAAAATGCGTGCGTCTGCTATACCTAGTAGTATTAAAGCCTGGGAGACGGTACCTACTCACATTAAGGAGTCATTTTCTAAATCATCTTTTAAATATAGAATAAAAAACCACCTTCATGGCAAAAAGAATCCTCTCACCACGTCAAAACTCGGTTTTACTCGACAGGAAGAAATATTTTTTAACAGAACTAAGTGTGATTTAAATTTTAAAAGTCATTTGTATTCTCACAATTTTACTGGCGTTAATGACCCTTCATGTGAGTGTGGATACCGTGCTCAAACCACCTTACACCTTCTCCTCCAATGCCCTCTTCTTAATGAAAGTCGTACTAAATTTTATTCAGACCTTGGTTTGCTGCCTTCATTTAACCATTTAGCTTTTGATAGGTTGGGGTTGACTGCGAAACTGGATCTTATCCTCAACGGCAGCGATATGCTGCCTTTGTCAGTAAATAAATTAATATTATCACTTTCTGCCCACTACGTCTGTGCTGTGTCTAATAGGTAACTGATCCAGTTCCGTAGCCAACACCTTATCTCCTGAGTACGTGTTTGTTTGTTGCTTTTCTCCCTCCTTATTTGCTATTTTCTTAATTTTGTTTATATTCTGGATTGTCCTATGTTCATCATCATTATTTATTACATTTTATTTACATGTATTAGGGCTATTAATGCCTTCGGCGTCAGCCCTTCTTCTTCTTTGTAACTATTATGTTCTAAATAAATTCATTCATTCAGTACAGGGCCGACTGGATCTTTGATTGGAAAAGCGGCTGGATTATTGCGCTTTACGACTCGACGGCCTCCTCCCCATTCAAAACAGTAAAAGTATACCATCACTACAGGGGGACGGACTACATTGTTCTCTACGAGAAACAGCTGTTTCTTGAGAAATATCAGACCTTGAAGGACACTGTATATAAACGGTACATAATATTTCTTTTAAAGGAGAAACAATTTACGCTCTGCAATGTTTCGCGTGGTGTTCTTTCGGGAAAACTAATCGTCCCGGCAACAGAAATTTGCTGTCGATTGCAATTGCAGTATGGCTTCATTATTGGACTTAGGAAGCTCATTCTCTCCTGTAAGATATCTGGTCGTAATGTTTACACAATCTACGATATGAAAGAATCCAGTAACAAATCTAAAGATTTTGACCTAATTCTTATGAACGGTGTTCGTGTTGTTCTAAGCGGAACACCATTCCGATTTGACACAGACATACACTATCTCTCAATGGATTCTGAACACATTTATTTATTCTCCCATGTGGAAGAATTCTCATATGAACCAGTCAAATACGGTGTTGAGTTTCTTACTATACTTTTTAAAGTTTGTCGCGATTTCAAGCTTAAATTTGACATTACGTCTGGCTTGTTGTTCTTGATAGGCGTTCCCTTTCCTTGTGCTCTGGCAATGGAGCAAAGCCCTGACCCTAAGAACGGTCTCGTAAAACAAGGAAGCGGTATGTTCACATTTCTTGAAAAATTGACGTTATTTTATCCTAAAACCTATGATACTAATAACGATCATTTCGAATTGAGTCCGAATGACGGGTCGTTAATGCATTTTGTTCATGAGAAAACACGTGACAGAAAAGCGAGTATCGTCCGAGTTGCGATGTACACAGCAGACCAGTGAGAGTCCTCTCATTCCAGGCGGAAAATCTCATCCTAACATCTGCTAACATTTGACAGAATCGCTTCCGTAGCAAATAGACCCAAAACGCATGCTTTACGATTCAAATTCGGTCACATAACAAGTCCTTGCGTAGCACCAAATGCATTGTTTTCTTCCAACATGGCTGTCCATTTCAAAGCCTCTGCTGGTAAAAGCAAGGGAAAGTGAGTGTTTTTAACTGGACAACGAATAAACAAAAATAAACAGGTTTGAAGAAAATGCAGCTGTTGGATAGGTTGATACAAATTACTCGTCAACTTAAAGTTTCAATTGACATGCACTGACCGCTGATTCACAAAGTTAACATGTCCATTTTTCGCTAGTTCATAATGTTCCGCTGTCTTCTTTTCAATGGCACATGTATGTGGACCTTTTTAAGCTTTAACTACTCGGTATGAAAGATCGCCACCCTCCAACTGAAGCACATGTAGACACGTTGATAAATCTTGTCTAAATTTCATTAAATTTGAAATCAAAATGCCACATGAACCCAAATGTCCGTCAGATACTAGCATTATCTGTCTTCATCTAAGAAGAACGAACAGGATCAATAGTCCGACGGACTATCACAACTAGGAAAGAAAGTCGGATGGACAAACCTTCCTGTGAATAATGGTCCGGGAAGCTCCACCGAGGATATAGTCTGGCGACATTCACTGTGCGTGACAGCACAATTGATTCAAAAACTCGATTGATATATGGATAAACTTTATTGACTGGCACAGAACTGAGCAAACTCCAAGTCTGCACACTTTACAGGGAAGACACGTCATCGCATAGAGACGTGCACACGTTTGCCGTGTGACTGTATGTAAAGCAAACACAGAGGGCGACCGGTGGTCAGAGAAGGTGTTCAATACCCAAAAAACGGTTAGGTACATATTGTACAGTACAGGTCACAATTGACATCCCTAAATTCGCATAAGTTACGCGTAAGTCACTCGTAACTTACGCAACAACTCACGAGCTATGTTACGCGTAACTTACGAGGTGAGTTGCACGGCGAGTGATTTACGAGGCGAGTTACGCGATTTTGGCGAGTTACGCGGTTAGTTAATCGAGGCTATTGATGAATGACGCTGACGCCCGACACCCTACGCCCGGTCTGCAGTTTAATGTTGTGACGTCATAGACTGATGCCTCACTAAATCGAAGAATCAGAACTACATGTATGCTCATATCGCACATGCGCATCTCACAGGTTTCACATCACTCCGCTTGATACAATGTCGTAAATAATTATAGACCTACAGTCTTATGGAATAGCTCCGAGGTACTTTTTGACAAGAATTCAAGCAAGTTCAGATACCAATGTTGTCAACTATAGACATGTGCCACTTTGTCCCCCCATCACAAGTAGCTGCCAACTTGTTGGAATAATTACACTGGAATCCACAAACCGATGGAATACGATAGGCCTCAAACATATCTATTCTACGCTTCGCCAGGCATGGGTTTTGAGTTGTTCGGTGTCTGTCAGTCCCATCCATCTACCGCCGTTCCATGTGCGTGTAGCAAGTTGGCGTATCTTCATTCTAGTTTCATCTTCAATTGTGTTGCTAAGAAGTGATGCCACTTGCGCGGAAAAAAGGCTAGACTGCAGACCATGGCGTCGTGAGGCCGGGCGTAGGGCGTCGGGCGTCAGCGTCGTTCATCATAAGCCGTTACTCGAAACCAAAGCTGTGAGTTACGCGTAAGCTACGGGTAACTTACGAGCAACTTACGCGAAGCCGTAGGGATGTCAATTGTGATCTGTAATGTAGTTGACGCTAGGGATTGATAAATTGCTGATACATCATTATTTAGTTATCTGTTGTCATAATTTGTAGTACGGGCACGTATAAACTTGACTTAAATCGGAGAAATTTAGGAAGTGAACTTTCGCAGATGGCGGCCTATGTAGACGCAATCCAGGCTTTAGTAACCACCACTAAGCAAAGATGGCAGCACCATGCGGTGCAATCAGAAAAATAAAGAGGTACAGAACGCCCTGTCGGCAACACCGCCGCCCACTGACGGAGTCAAAATAGATACATGTACCCCATCAATAACAAATAAATTAAATTAAATTTCAAGACGGATATCAACTGCCACAAGTGAACCAATTATCATCCTGTTGCACAGACACCATGAAGGGACCAAGAGTGAAACTTTAGCCTGACGACGCTGACAAACCGAAAGGCTGAAACACTCGTCGCCGATTTCACAAAGGGGGCCATATTTAAAAAACGGTGTTTAAGACTTAGACGCGTGTAACTTCGTCAAATGCACGGTGGAAGTGTGTGCATTTAGTGAAGTTACACGCGTCTAAGTCTTAATCGCGCAATGATCACCCTTTTTGAATAGGGCCCAGGCTGTTTAAGATTTTTTCGTGAATTACCTAGTTTTAAGCACGAAAGTTGGAGAAAAACAAGGTATTTCGAAAGAAACTTGGTTCTTCGAGCATTACCAGGTACGTAATTAGAATTACCGGGTAATAAACTTTTTTCGTTGGGTTTTCCCCAGTCGCCCACGTTCCCTGGTGCGGCGGGTTGGGGAACCAAACTTTGGCCGGTGTGACAGAAATGGAGCCCGAAAACCTCGTAGAGCCCTTTTCTGTTGTATTTGACGAGTCACGAGGTCAACCGCTACTGTGATACATAACATGACACGAAGTTCCCAGTTTATTGGTCTTCCCCTGGAAATTTTCTAAGTCCACTAATGCTATTTATAGGGTCTCGTCAAATGGGATATTTGGTCATGGAATTTGATCACTAGGATTAGGCTTATTGACAAATGACAGGCAACTGATGACGGTATTGATTTCATTTTCTAGAGAAAAGCAGGTTGAAAGAATTCTAGCATGTCTAGTGTGGTGTTCACAGGCCTCAGTGTCAATCCATGGAACGTTAACCCCTTGTTATTTGAATCAAGTTTCAAGAAATTGTGCTTCTGAACATTTGCTGCATTGATCATCGTGGTGTCTGTTGCACGTTTTTTTTTCGCGCAGGAGTTCAACATTGCAATGCCTAGTGCATTTGTATTGAAAAATCATACGTTTCATATCATCAGGATATACCTGGTGATACTGTGCAAATAATCGGTTCTCTGGCAATGCCTCGCCAACATACATGTACTGATCATCACCCATGTGTTTGTTAAAAAATGCATAAGCAAAACTAATAACCTTTAAGTCTGTATAAAAAATGGTTAAGTCATATTTCATCTTCAGTCTCTTCAGTTCTGCAACCATGGGCTTCAGGATATCCTCCAGGTGCTCTTGAGTCTTTTCTGATGGAGGACGTTTAACATTCTCATACCGAATGTTTGGCCGGTCAGGATGTCGAACGACTCTGACAGGGTCCTTCAGTTTAAGACTCTGGATCAGGAGTTCCTGTGCCTTTGTAGATGCTGTAGCTGTCAACACAGAACTGGAATTTTGGGCAACAGGGACAATAGTTGATCACCCAATCTTCCGAAGTCTTTTCGAAAATCTGTCCCACTGTAAAAAAATAAATGTATAAAAAAAATTTGGTTGCAGAAAATCGTTAAGTACTTCTACCAGGCTGACAGCTCCAGTGAGGAGGGAACGCTGTCACATTGCAGAGCTTTATTACACAGTACCAATGTAAATGGCAATGTGAAGACTTCAAGTGGGTATGAGCCACACAGAGATTTCATATTCACTGTTGCAAGGTTTGGTAAAAGCACATTGTTGACTAAAAATACCTTATCTTGAAGATATTTCCAGCCCAGGCATGCCAGATGTG